>ML796809.1:81376-96175 GCA_009831015.1 Picea engelmannii | reverse complement strand
CTTAATGACTTTTTGAGGGTTTGGTGCACTGCTTCCCTTGAAAATAATTTGCAGAGATGAAATATTATTTGCAAACCTATACACCCAGAGTGAAAAATTTCCAGTCAACAGATGATCCTATGAATCATAGGGTTATAATAGTGTGGACCCTCAACCCACCCCCTGAAACTCACCAATGTCAACCTAGTTGACATGCTTACCCAAAATAAACTCAGCCCATAAATTTATCATGAAATATAAGGGAATCTCCATGTTATTGCAGGGAGTTTGATAAAAAACCATATACCACCTATAGATCCAGTTTTGACAAATCTGGGAATGGATGCACCAGTCAATCGAGATGTCTTTCTTGGTCAATGGTAGCTATTTCCCATTTATAGGATCGTTAAATATAGAAAATATTCATTGTTTTGAAATGCCCATTTCTTTGACATGGTTTTTATCCAAACTAGTGCTATAATACTCAAACATTATTTCAGTATAATAAAAAGTAGAGGTCAATTTCCCTTGAGCCCTTACAATGGAATTCAGAATGATGTCCAAAGAAGTGTCCAAGGAGGCTGTCTCAAGCTCTCTAGTATCCCTTAATTGTTCCTCAAGGGTTCTTAATATAACCAACCCCTCATAAATTTGAGTGTTTACATTGGGTGGTTGTGGTTTTGATATTATTTGTTTTATTATGAGTGGTTTAAATTTTCTTGGGGTTCCATTATATTATATAGGTTGTAATTTAAAATCCATGGCATGTAAATTAGGTTGGTTTTTTAATTAAAATACAAAATCACAATTTTTTTTTTTAATTTAGAATCTTGGGAGAAAAAGATTAAATTGGGTTAAAAATAAGATAAATAAAACAGACATGGACACAGTGGCAAGATACTTCCTTTTTTTCTCCTCTCTATTTTCTCGATGACAAACAAAATGCGAGTGTGATTTGTGCAGAATGATCACAAATCGAAGTCGTGTCCCTTTAAAAACGTTTAGCAGAAGGAACATGTGTGTGTTCCTAGGAAAACACGTGTTCTTAAGAATATGTGCGCATTCCTAGGAACACACACATGTTCTTAGGAACATGCATGTTCCTAGGAATGCATGAAAATTCCTAGGAACACACACGTGTTATTAGGAACGTGCGTGTATTCCTACCACTAAACCTACATGGAAATCCTTGTGGAGGTTCAACCACTTCGAAACCTATAGGTTTAGGAGCACGTGAACATTCCTAATAATGTGCACGTGATTGCTGGAGTGGACGTTCCTTCTGACCCACTTACCACATTTTCAGCCACAAACTTCTTGCACTCAGTCTGGATCAACATAAAAAATTCATTATATATATCTAAAAATTTTGAATTTTTTGATAGGGGTTTTGTGATATAGGGATAGTAGAATTATTGTTTCTCCCTAACCATTATCGCTTTTTATATCCCTTTAGATTCACAATAGCTAGTCCATCGAAACAACTAGTGCATCAACCTTATTACTGTTGTGATTCATATCCATTAGGAAAACATTATTTCTTTTTTCCTTCCACGTAAAAAATAAAACCCCATACACCTACACCCACCACCCCTTACCGAGATATGTTATTATAATAGGATGTTCGAGTCTATCATATCTTTGTTTCATTCTAATCATATATACAACAAGATTGGTTTGAATTTTGATACCATAAAATGTCTATTGCTATAGTAGCATGATTTTTTTAATAGTTATTAGAGTTTCTCTCTCATGTATGGGTACCATCCCTACATGAATTTTGAATTTGATCTGAGTTCATGTCCATAACTCTAGTTCCAAAATTAAATAAAGCAACCATAAAATTAGAATATGATTTTGTAAGTGGCATGTCTCCATATCTCTATTTAAAAAAATAAAGAGAGGACCCTTAGCCTTATAAATTTTTAGGAATTGAATTTAAAATTACACTAAAATGTGACCAGAAAAATCAAGACAAAATGAAAGGAAATAAAATTTAACAACGATGTTTTTTTTTACTATAATTACATTAAAATATAACAAGAAAAATCAAGACAAAATGAAAGGAAATGAAATTTAACAACAATGTTCCCCTACTACAATGGAAAACAATTCTATAAATATAATTAGAGAAATATAACAATTTAAATTGCTAATAATTTAGAATGATCTAAAATTGAATTTATGGAATTAACCATGGAAAGGGAAGTAAAATGGAAAATATTTAAAATTCAACATGATAATGGACCAACAGATTTTAAATGAAACAAAACTTCACTTGCCTCTATTTCTATTTGCTAAATGTAAAATCTATTATAAATTGATACCATCATTTTACATTGAGTGTAATTAAAAAAATGTGTAAGATCTCTCTCTCAAATATTTGAGGGATATTAGGTATCCAACATCTGATTATGACTCTCTATTTTCTTTTTCCTTCTCATAAAAATGATGGAAAGAAGTGGAGGAAAATCCAAGTGAAAGGAGTCTTATATGATTTTAGGGTGGTTTATGAATTAATAATATCACAATATGAATTTATTTCTTTGAAGTCTCCTGGTTTTTTGTTTTCACCATATTTATGCAGAAATGGGCATCTACTAATCTGGATTTCTACTTGGGATTGAGTGGAATTCAATAACTTATACTAAGCAGTCTCTTGAGTATATGATTTACTTTCAGAGGGAATTCTCCTTCAACTAATCGATGTAGGATTCTACTGTGTAGGTGGATGTGCTCCAAAAGTTTCCCTTTGTTAGGACTTCCTTAGTCCTACCTATTTCCAAGGGTTATTTGCATCTCATTCAAACTAATCCTTCTCTTTATATCAATGTATTAGTTGAGACCAATTTTTTAAGAGCACACTCAACTAATATTTATAGATAATTTTATTGACACGAATGCACTACATACAAATTATAAATCACATTTGATCATCTACAAAATTTAACTGGTGTTTTCATAATGAGTGTCAACATACTTACTGAATAAATTAACATGGTGTAAACACTTTTGGAGTAAGTACACAAGATAACACTCCCTCTTTACAAGGAAAGTGTTTTTACCAACAACTATTGAATCCATGTACAACTCAACCAGACATACAACCTACAAATCTATACCTATTGCAATCACATGGTATATTGTTATCTACCAAACATCACTCTCCATTAAAGCATGACACCTCTCCTCCTCGAGACATTTGGAAGTATCATGGATGGAAGAAACTACTGCAACATTAGTATCATATCTCCTAGGTGTAATACTCATCCTCACAATAATTTTGAGTGCTCCTACATGCTCTTATGCCTCTGTTCATGTTTAAGGAATGCATCTCAACTTCCTATGAGATGGAGTAGTAGATGAGGGAATTTCCACATATAATATAACCTTATATAATTTTGAATCTAAATCATCTCAATTCCTTGAATCCATCTCTAGAACAACAACCTCCTCATTCTTCTCAATCATTGAAGGAGAACCCTATGAATTGAAATACCTCACATCCTCATCAAATATCACATATCTACTCACCATAGCCTCCCACTATTCCATAATATCGATATTGTATTTTATAGAAGCATCACTATATCCATGAACATAAGATGTTAGCACAACATATTGAAAATCCAAATAATGCTAATCGCCTGTCAATATAAAGGAACATAACCCCAAATCCTAATAAATCAGCCAAACTCGATCATTTGTTAAGTCATCATCTCTGACCAAAATCATTTGACACATCATCATGAACTATAATAACATAATACAATGATAACCATATCTCCAAACAATATGAAGTCAAGTGGATCAAGTCCTTCGAAATCACAATGAAAAATAATTGTACAATTCAATTCCTTGATCGTGAAATACGAAGCTTGTGAAACAAAAAATAACCCATGCAGGTATATTAACAACCTAAACATTCTTAACTCTCTCATCTCCAGAGAATAATTTGGTAACTAGAGAGATAGTCTCACCAAGTTCAACTCCCTATATATAAGAGAATGCAATAATCATGTATTGATACTCTACAACACTCCCATTATCTACAAAAACATAACCAAACACTGAAATCTATTGAGCCCTCAAGAACCCCTAAGGTTTCAAAAAAACATTGGGACCCCACTTTTGTCACTGGTTAGGATATGCTTCTTTCTTTTTAGTTACATATACACTTTTTTTTATTAATCTCCTTAATTCATTCTTTGTTTATTTTAATTCATAAAGTTAGACTGCTTTGCATGCTTAACTTGTCAAGTTTTCATTTAGCCTTTTCTTGATATTTATTACTTAAAAGACATTGATTTATTTGCTTCTATGGTCCAAACTCTTTTAGTTCCTAATATCTAGATCAAGACTGATCATCAAATCATGATCCAGATTTATTTATCACTCTTCCTTTAAAAATATGTCTTATATGGGTTCTCTATTTTTCATTCTGTCACAATGTTCAAGTTCTGTCTCGTCCATGCAAACTCATCTCTTGATTTTTTTATCGGACCCAATCTCAAAATCATGCCTACACTTAGATAGTAAAGGATGAGAATTGATTTTAGAATTGTACGTGACTTCAAATTGGGCTTCCTTTCCAATCAGTTAATGTTACCTTGTCTATATTTATAAATCAACACCTATATCCAAATCAAACCCTCTTTTCACTATTCATATTGACTATACAAAATTTCATATTTGTTCGATATGCTTTCCCTAGATATTTTATTTTCAAAAATTGTTTGATGATCAGGATGAAACTTGAAGATAGGGTCATCATTGTTGGCCCTTAGTTATGGAAGGAAGTGAAGAACAAGGAATAAAAGGGAAAAAGAAAACTTCACGGAAAACACAATGACTGATACTGGGTTGAAGTGAGCAAAAGAGAAGAAAATATGGAGTGAAGCCCGAGAAATAAAGTCGTTGGGTAAGGAGTCAGGGATGAAAGATAAGCAAGGAAGAAGGATTGTGGATGAATCAGAAAGAGGAAAAATCCACCATTAGATTCTTTGGATCATTGCACAAGAAGGAAGGAAAAACAGGCTGGTGAAGCCCTGAAAACACAAGTCAAGTTGAACTAGGGTTTTAGACACCTAGGGTTTTGGTATATAGGGTTTTGGACACTTAGGTTTCGGCCTGAGGATGTTGGTGAATTATTGTAAAGTATAAATAGAGGTCTAAAAGGCCTAGGTTGGGTTCATAATTTTGGGTTGATGTGTTGTTATTGTTATTGTTGAGTTGGTCGAGAAAAGAGTATTGTGAGAGAGAGAAGTGTTGCGTACAAGAGCCTTCTGGATTGTAAGATCTTCAACTAGGTGCGTAGGGAGGGGAGAGAAAGACAGGAGAAGAGAAGATCTTCTAGCTTAGAGCACAGACAAGAACTGTATGCTTTACATCAATATAATATAACACAGTTATGTGGACATAGCCCTAAAGAGAGGGTGAACCATGTATATTTTGTGTTGTGTATGATTTGTATTTTTTATTTTTCCTGCATATATTGTTATTGCATTGCTAAGGCAGATATTATAGATGCATGGAGTATATCAAGATGATTAGTGATATATGAATGCTTTGTTGTTACTATGTTAGATCCACTTGATATTCCCCTTTGTTGTAGACATCTCTGTCCTACAATGCCCTCATAGCTACTTCGGGTGAGAATGCATCTACTTTGCAAGTGTTGTTGAAAGGGCCAGTAGCTAGGGTTTGTTGGTGCGCTCTTGGAGTTGAACCTTGGGTCTTCCCCTATGCCAAAAAATGGTTCCATTTCTGGGACAAGAATATTTTTAATGGAATGTCAAGGTGGTTTCCATCAAAGACAAAAACTCAAAAGTGGATAGAATATCAAGAAAAGGACTTCGTTGAAGCCCAGAACAAGAACCCTAATATTAGTTCAAAGGACTGGATGGAGAAGAATATTTTTACTGATATACATGAGATATTCTTTGGAGGAATCCATCAAGAGCTATAGGAGTGGCTAGCTAGATTAGCCGATACCTAGTTTGAGATTCGATCTAGACTTCCTATGGTCTGGACGTCGGAGTTGATCAATAAGGTCAAAGAAGTTGATAGCATGATATCACAAGCAGTAGATCACTGGTTTGATAGTACCATTGGAGGGTACATCACATACTTTGGTGTTGACAAGGTAGAATCATACAACCAATATGAGAGATATTTCTTTAAGGTACCCAGAGGAAAAGTTTTACAATTCTTGAAGATGAGACTCAAGATGTTGTTGCATGAGAAGAACATATTGAAGATACAATAGATTGGTTGGATCCATAAAGGCTAATGTTCAAAAATTTGGATAGTGACAACAACACAAAAGATGGAGATACGTGCAGTGGGGTAGTGTTCTGAGAGGTCCACCTTGCAAACCTATTTAAGCAGAAATATGGGGAGGAGGGTTTCTACAGTGGAGAAGAAGCATATCTAATGGATGAAGAACATTCAGAACCCACCGGGATAGAGGAAGAACAAGTTGAAGAGCTTCATCGAGGAGGACGTGAAGGCTTTGAAACTATGCAGACCATTGAAGTAAGTACTATTATCCTTCCTATCGATTCAGTATTAAGAAACTAGAGTAATCCCAGTCACTAGAGCATCTAGAGCACTGTCCATAGTATTCCACCACATATTTAGTAAGGAACACTAGTAATATCTATGTTAGATGACATGAGACTTCCTATATTTAGGGGATATGAATCTGAAGATCCTCATCAACACTGGTTCATGTGTGAAGTTGTATGGAACATTAATAATGTCACAGATGAAGATGTCAAAAGAAACCAGTTCATTACAACTCTCAGATATTACGCACTGAGTTGGTACATGAAGCTTGTCTGAGGACTTCCATAGGCTAATCCATTGAATCAAATCAAGAATGAACTGATTGCAGAATTCAGAAAACCTAAATCAGAATCCCAATGTATCACAGAGTTGAAAGAGATCAAGAATAAAGTGGATGAACCTATGTGGGAATTCGATCATAGATTCAAAACATTGACAGGCCAATTAACTTTCCAGATCCCAGATGAACAAAACAAAGAATGGTTCATTGTTTCCCTCCTACCACACATCAGAGTTCCCCTGATCCAATAGAAGATTGCTTCATAGTATGATGCATTATATATTTCCATGAATATTGAATCAACCCCTATGGGAGAATCCAACTCAGGTATGAGTCAGATCCTGAGTCATCTAACTAGATTGTCTCTACAAGTCAAAGATATGAAGAAAGACAAGGGAAAAATATAAAAGAGAAGATATCTAGTGTGTTAGATGAATATCAGAAGGTCATGACAAGGAACACTACCCTCTATTCAATGAATACTTGGCTTCTGGAGCCCCGAGCCCTTTAAAGAAGGTCACCTTACCCTAGTGCAAGGTATGCAGAAACATACATCGTACTAGTGAGTGTTATTATATGCAAATTATGTTTAGACGCCTATGAATTTGTACTGTACATTCTGTAAGTCTGTAGGGCATGATGATAGGGATTGTAGTGCTTATGATTTCATACACAAAAATTCAAGAGACATATATAAGATACAAGGTGAAGTACAACAAGAAGGAAATGCTATGCAATATAACTCTACTGGGAGAGGAAACTTCAATCCTCATAGTGGATTCAGAGGTAGAGGACGAGGAGGAGGAATGAGTTGAGGCTGAGGACATATCATATGTTATAACTATGCACAACCAGGAAACCTTTTAAGGGATGGTTAGAACCCTTCTACCACTTCCAGCTACTACAAATCATTTGACCATGTTATAGAAGATTGTCCTGTGCTACTAGATATTCTTCAGGAAAGATGAGGACCTCAACAAAACTTGCAAGTGCAACTGATCTATGTTGAACCTCATGGAGGAGAACCTACAGTCGATGTTATAACCAGAGGAGGCATTGTTACATGAGAAGACAGAATGACCCAAGGGAATATTACAGAAGATTCAAGAATCAAGAAAGTTGCAGAGAAGACCCAAGCCTTTGATGAAAAGAAAGAAAGACAAATGAATGAGGCAACATGAAAAGAATTTAGAGGAGACAAAGGTTCTTCATCAAATAAAAGACCAGAACTAAGAGAGTATGGAATGCCTCACAAATTTGATCAGTCTGCTTCACCAAGAGAAGGAAAGGAGGTAAGAAAGCTCGTGGACTTTTTACATACTTGTATTAAGTTGATTTGGGATGAAAGCGTTGTACAAGAGTTACAAAATTTAATCAGACAATATGAACTAGGAAACATAGATCCCTTACTGAATAGGGAAGTACACCAAATTGGTAAAAAGAGAAGAAAAAATAAGGATTTACATTTGAATGCTCAAATAGGAGAGTATGAGATAGACTATGTGGTCCTCGACTTAGGGTCAGAGGTCAATGTCATGATGAAACAAACTTGGGCACAGATGGGAAAACCAAATTTGATCTATTCCCCATCAGGCTTAGGATGGCTAATCAACAAGCTATCAACCCATTTGGACAATTGGAGCATATCCTTGTGGACATCGATGGAGTAAGAACATTTGCAGATTTTGAGGTAATTGAAATAGTTGATGATAGCTATCCTTACCCTGCATTGTTAGGCATTGATTAGGCCTTCAATAACTCAACTGTTGTTGACTTAAAGAAGAGATGCATGACTTTTGAAAACGATGACCTGAGGGTCATCGCACCTTTATACACAGAGCCCATCAAAGAAGAAGATTATGCATATGCACTAGAAAACATCTACAAGCTAACTGCCAGAGAGCAGGATTACATTAATCCTACAATCGATGGGAATCTAAGCTGGAAAAGTGAGAGAACATGTTCATCAGATTCAGAAGAATCACTGGAGAGCTGGCATGATAATATGTACGAAGTATCCACGGGAATATGCACTAGATTAACCAGAGAAGTTCGTTGGATTGGCACAACAGTAAATAACTTACCCACCTTTGATGGTCTGAATCCTTTAGAAACATCCTTGTTGGACTTTGAGGAGAATGTACCAATAAAACAAAGATTAATAGCCATGGATGAGGCCCTGAAATCCACACCTATAAGATGGTGGGAGACACATAAAAGAAATATTACAGATTGGATACAATGTCATACCTTGATGACAAAGAGCTTCTCAGCACAGGTAGAAAGATGCTAAGTTTGCTACATAGGACAAAGTTTCCCAAAGGACAATGTGCAAAGTTGTGAAGAGGCCCAGAGTGACATTCTACAAGAACAATGGGTACACAAATTCATCAACACGCTATACACGATACCTATCAAGTAGCACCTCCAAGGAGAGTTGTGCCTCATCACTACAGATTGGGAAGGTATGACTCGGAATTTTATAACTACATTCCTATTTGAAAATCAATTTCCATCAATAGATCAAGAATTATAGATTGTGAGACAAAACGTATTCGAGGAGGTATCCAACCTTCCCTTAAAATAGGAAGAGGATGAATGGACTGCACCTCTCTAGAAATTGCAAGGCTGTTACAACATTAATGCAAATGAAGATGATGATCCAAGGAACGTAAACATCACATAAATAAAAATCTAGAGAGATGTGCAAGGACTAGGAATTGAGCTTCCATTCATTGGACAGCCAATTAAGATTAAGAAAGTCAATATTGGAATAGAGGAGACACCGAAGCTTGCCAATGTCGGAGATTATTGGGATGTTGCCACCATTGACAATATTACTGAGTTAGTGCACGAGTATCAGGACTTGTTTCCAACCAAGTTCACTGATATGAAGGGCATTAAAGGGCCTATGGGAGAGATGAGGATTATCTTAAATCCAGATGCTAGACCATTCAAACAGAGACCTTATAGATTGAACCCAAAATATAACGAGAAAGTGAATATTGATCTTGAAAGAATGCCGGAAGAAGGGACTATAGAACCGGTGGAAGAATCAGAGTGGATTAGCCCTATGCTAGTACAAGACAAGAAGACAGGAGAGATTAGAATATGTGTATACCTTCGGAAGTTGAATGATGCTTGCTTACATGACCCCTTCCCTACACCATTTACTGACGAAGTGTTAGATAATGTGGGAGGCCAAGAGGTATATTCTTTTACAGATGGATTTTTAGGATACCATCAGATCTGGATTGCCAAGGAAGATCGCCACAAGACCACATTTGAAAAAGACTAGGGGTCCTGCCAGTATACAGTAATGTCATTTGGATTGAAGAATGCCCCAACCATCTTTTCTAGGGTGGTGGTCGAAGCATTCAAGGAGTTTTTTCATAAATTTTTAGAAGTATATTTTGATGATTGGACTGTCTTTAGTTTATTGAAGAATCACATTGAATGTCTAAGGCTAATGTTGGATAAATGTAGGTAGTGTCAAATTGCTTTGAATCTAAAGAAGTGTATTTTATTTTCCCCATTTGGATTTTTATTAGGACATGTTGTATGTAAGCAAGGATTACTGCTAGATTCATCCAAGATCTCCATTATAGTTGATCTACCCCCTCCTACAACATTCAAATAGTTGTGCACTACATTGGGACACACAGGCTACTACAGGAAGTTCATTAAGGGATCTGCTCAGATCACAGTGCCCATGGAGAAGTTGTTGAAGAAGGATTGTCAGTTTAGTTGAACTGAAGAATGGCATCATAGTTTCGACACACTAAAAGAGAAAATGGTTACTGCGCCCATTTTGGTTTTTCCAGACATGACCTAGGATTTTCATGTACATGTTGATGCATCCTCTATTGCTTTAGGAGCTGTATTAGTACAAGTGGGAGAAGGAGATATTGACCATCCTCTAGCCTTTGCTAGCAGAAAGTTATCCACAACTGAGATTAATTATACGACAACTGAAAGACAGTGATTAGCTATTGTGTACGCACTGCAGAAATTTCACCACTATTTGTTGGGAGGACACTTTAAAATGTTTATTGATCACTCCACATTGAAGTACATGGTCAACAAGCCAATGTTGGGGGGGTGAATATGCAAATGGATTTTACTATTTCAAGAATATGATTTTTAGATCATAGTTAAGCCAGGAAAAATTAACAAAGGCCCTGACCACTTGTCGAGGTTGGAACATGGCAAAGAACCCACCAGTTTAGAGGATACACTACCAGATGCACAATTGCTATCCATTAGAAAAATCAATCACCACTTCACCGATATAGTCTAGTTTCTGTCAATTGGAATGGAAACTAGTGAGTACACAATTCTCCAGAAGAAACAACTAGTGGTGTGCACTGCGGACTTTTCACTTATAGTCGGTCAACTATACAATATGGGACCAGATGAGATCTTGCGAAGATGTGTTATGGAGGCAGAACACCTGTTGATCCTCGCAAAAGGTCATGAAGGCATCGCAAGAGGGTATTATGAAGGGAAAGAAACTAGGAAGAAGGTCATGAGGGTTGTCCTTTGGTGGCCTACCTTACACAAAGATGCTAAAGACTATTCTAGAGCCTATGATGTATGCCAAAGGGTTGGGAAACCATCCATAAGAGATGAAATCTCGTTAGCACCATAACTGACCCTACAAGCATTCGTGAAATGGGCCATTGACTTCATTGGACCTATAAACCCACCAGAGAAGTGCACAAGAGCAAGGTACATAATCACATCAACAAAGTACTTGACCAGATGGGCCAAAGCTTGAGCAGTTAAGGACTGTAGTGCAACTACAGTTGCATGCTTCATATTTGATGACATCATAACTAGGTTTGGATGCCCAAATATCCTCATGAGAGATCAAGGAACAAATTTCACCAATAAGACAGTTGAATTCTTGCTTGAAGAATTTGCAGTCCACCATCAGAAGAGCACACCATAACATCCACAAGAAAATGGAATAGTTGAAGCATTAAACAAGATTTTGGAAACAACACTAACCAAGATATCCCACGTGAACAGAGATGATTGTAATTTAAGAGTACCTTTTAAGTTGGTCTCTGGTCTTGAAGTTTTTTTTCCAATGGAGTATTTGGTACAAAGCCTGATAATTGCTACCTTTACGGGTATGGATGATACTGGAGTTGTTCAAGAGAGACTTGCACAGTTGGTCAAACTTGAGGAAGATAGATTCATTGCAGGATTCCATCAACAAGTACATAAGGAAAGAGATAAGGCCTATCATGACAGGCACATCAAGAAGAAGGCATTTAGACAAGGAGATCTAGTGTTGGTTTATGACAACAAGTTCATCAAGCATCTTGGGAAGTTCAGAACACATTGGTTGGGGCCATACGAGATTGCCTATGTTATAGAAGGAGGAACTGCACAAATGAAAACGTTGAATGGAGAATGGAAGGAAGGACTAGTGAATGGGAGTCGGTTGAAGTTGTACTATGACAACCAGCTGCCTAGTAGCTCTTAGAAAAATCAAACAGATCAAGGGTCTAGGTACCAGGTGGAGTTGAAATTGGGTACCAGATAAAGAAAAGAGAGTCTGCACAAGGAGGAATAAGAGGCATAAAGCAGAAAGAAAAGGATTCACTATGCAGTCCGAAGTTAAAGTACAACAAAATAGTCAGATATAAGTGCCTCAAAAAAATTCACAGGTGAGTGTTGGGGGCCTTTTGTCCCTTGGTTATGGAAGGAAGATAATAACAATTAAGAAAAGGGAAAAAGTGAACTTCGCATAACACACGGTGACTGATACTGGGTCAAAGTGAGCAAAAGAGAAGAAAAGATGGAGCGAAGCACGAGAAAGAAAGTTGTTGGATGAGGAGATAGGGGATGAAAGATAAGCAAGGAAGAAGGATTGTGGATGACTTGGAAAGAGGAAAAATCCACCATTAGATGCTTTGGAGCACCGCGCAAGAACGAAGGAAAGACAGGCTGGTGAAGCCCTAAAAACATAGGTCAAGTTGACCTAGGTTTTTAGACACCTAGGGTTTTGGTATCTCGTGTTTTGGACACTTAGGTTTCGGCCTAAGGATGTCGGTGAATGATTGTAAAGTATAAATAGAGGTCTAAAGGGCCTAGGTTGGGTTGCTACTTTTGGGTTGATGTGTTGTTATTGTTACTGTTGAGTTGGTAGAGAGAAGAGTATTGTGAGAGAGAGAAGTGCTAGGTACAAGAGCCTTTTAGATTGTAAGATCTTCAGCTGGGTGCATAGGGAGGGGAGAGAAATATAGGAGAAGAGAATATCTACTAGATCAGAGCATAGACAAGAATTGTATGCTTTACATCAATATAATATAGCACATTTCTGTGGATGTATCCCTAGAGAGAGGGTGAACCACATATATTTTGTTGTTGTGTATGATTGGTATTTTGTATTTGTCCTTCATATACTATTATTACATTGCTAAGGTAGATATGATATATGCATGGAGTAGATCAAGATGATAAGTGATATATGAATTTTGTGTTATTCCTGTGTTAGATCCACTTGATATTCCCCTTGGTTTTAGACATCTATGTCCTGCAACCCCCTCATAGATGCTTCAGGTGAGACTGCATCTGCTTCACAGGTGTTGCTGAAAGGACCAGTAGCTAGGGCTTGTTGGTGCACTCTTGGAGCTGAACCCTAGGTGTGCCCCTATGTCAGCAGTCATATCACTAAATTTGTTTGGATAGGCCATCCTTTAGCTATCAATTTTTATTTCCCAATCATCCCTTCCCTTTACCAATGTAGTGTCATGGGGTATCGATTTCTTAGTCAGTGTTGATTTCCCAATTGGATTTTTCGCAACTCTTTGTTTTCACTTGTGAAAACATATTTTGTACTCTTCACATGTGTGAAAACATTTTCACGTGTGTGGAAACATATTTCCATATATTTTTCATTAGTCAAGTCATTTTTTTAGAATTTGATTGCAATAAGGTCTTCCTTTAAAAATATTTGTGATATGGGATCCCAATTTCTCAATCGGTCCCAATGGTTAAGTTGGTTCTTCTCCACACGAACTCATTCCTTGATTTTTTTATTCGAGCCAATATCAAAATCTGGTTGTACTTAAATAGTAAAGAAAAGTGCCAATTTTTAAATAGGCCTGATTCATAGAGCATTGATCCACAAGGATATTGGTGGCCACCCACCTATTCCAATTGGCTCCTCTTGATAGTTTTTAGTTCAACACATTCTTCTATACTTCTTTGTAATTGTGGGTTCTGCACTTATGGGGCTGTTTGAAGCCCTACACATATTCTAGGTGGATACTAGTGGCCGCTCACCTAATCCAACTGGCTTATTTTGGAATTTTTCATGTAAACACATATTTTTATACTTCCAAGGCTATTTTGGGGCCCTAAACCATGTTTTTCTTGTCTTTCCACAGTCAAACTATAGACAAAGTCAAATTTTGAGGGAAAAATGTATAGTTCTCCATAATACCTCTCCAATGGCCTATCACACACATAAAACATGTTGAAATAATGTAACTGCGAAGAGCATTCTTATTATTATTTTGTTATTGGATTAAATCCCCATTGCAGATTAATCTTGTCATTATTATTATTATTATTGTTATTGGATTAATCCCCATTGAAGATTAATCATGTTGGTAATTGTATAAGGACCAAATCCCCTTTTGCGGATTGGTCATCGGACAATTACAAAGTGCAGAATAAGAAGTCACCCCCAACAGTTATTATGGAAGACCTAGAATTAATTAAAAGTGGGTTTACCCACCCAGAGTGAGAGGTCAACCCTGCCAGATTGTGACCTTTCACACATGCCAGTTTGATATAAATAAGAGGCTAGAGCCTCACTTCTAACACACACTCACTTGCTCGTTATCTTATGAGGCAAGCTGCAATTGGAAGTTGGAGAGAGGAGAAGAAGGGTGGTGCATCTCTTGGGGAGGACTTTCTGTATTGGTTTGAGTTATCTCTTGAACATT
>ML796809.1:64811-75594 GCA_009831015.1 Picea engelmannii | reverse complement strand
TGTAATCATTTTTCTAAAACAGATGAGCGTAGAAACCACATCTCTTCTTAGAGATAGCTACCACCATCCGAGGAAGTAGTTTTCAGTTCTAAATATTTACAGTTTCAACCTATTTTATTTATTCAATAGAAGTTATTGTTCATTGGATATATGTTGTTGTGCTATGTATCTATGTGTTATTGTATTCAATATGTTATTCATTTTTTTCCGCTCATAAATTGGGATCAGTGGTATCAGAGTGGTATATTCTTTATTTATTTTTCTTTGTGCATGTCACTGAAAAGATCTAGGTCCAAGAAGTTGGGACTTGAACCGGTCGAGACATTTCAAGATCAACCATGTCGAGCCCCAAAAAAACCCTTGGTGGACAAATATAAATATGATGGAGTAGGAGATCCTTTTAAAATGTTTCTCGAGTAATCCCTTGCATGACAAATGAATGAAATGATGGATAACTTTGCATAGATCCTTCGATGACTTCCTAGGGGTGACACATCTTCATTAACAGGCCATGTAACCCCCTTCAAGATATAGGCAAATTTTAATATTCCATTATTTGAAGGATTGATAGATGCAGATGTTCTAGATAAATAGTTGAATCTGCTCAAAGAGTATTTTTCAGTCCACAATTTTTCCGATAGTGAAAATATTAATTTTTCACTCCTCAAGGCCATATGCCATTTTAAGGACTGGTGGGATACTTACTTTGAGAAGAGGGCCATATAGGAATATGCAATATTTGTGGTCTCCCCTACATGTGATTCCTTTAGGGATTCCATTAAAGAAAACTACTACCCTATTGGAAGCTATGAGGACTAGTACACAAGATGGACCACCCCGCATCAGGAAAAGCACCAAACAATACCATATGTCACCAATATTTTCCATACCCTATGCACCCAATTGGGTATCAACGACTTTGAGAGAAATATGGTGCTCAAATACTATGGATTTCTGCATAAATACATTCAACCAAAAATTGAGTTTTTTGGCATGGCATCATTGGGTACATCTTATAGATATGTTGTCAAGATCGAGCAGAAATTTAAGCAGAGGATGTGAGAGTTTGGATCTCCAAACTCCTCATAGGAGAAGTAGTGAAAATGCAACCCCAACCCACAAAATAAGGGACAGAGAAAAGATGGCCACTCTTAGGACAACCAGTCAAAGATGGAACACAAGAAATGTAATGAGAAGTCAAAGAAGGACATGGGAAAATGGTATGAATACCATAAAATCAGTTGACACAACACCGAAGAATGTCACTCCAAGCAGTCACTAGTGGACGAGATGAAATATTCTGAGTCAGACATAGATTCTGAGTCCGAATAAAATCTAGAAAGAGGGAAGAAAATTATCAATGTTGAACCTAGTGCTATTGTTGCTACCACCAAATTCCATCGAAGCAAACCAGAAGAACCACACGAAGGGGAATGCCTATTTCACTCACAAATGTTGGAAAGGGGGGTTTTGGTTCATTTCATTGTCGATAGGGGCAGTCAGAAGAACCTGATCTTAGTAGAGGTCATCAATCGGTTGGACCTACTAATGACACTGCACCCATATCCCTACACCATTGGTTGGATTCTCCAAGCAATAGATCTATGCGTCAACCAATAGTGTCGTTTACCCTATGAGATCAAGCCTTTCAAAGACGAGGTATTGTGTGATATTTAACCCCTTGAAGTTTGTGATGTTATTTTAGGACAACCATATTTGTGGAAGAGACATGATGTGTATGATTCTAGACCCTGCAATGTTATTATTAATTTGGGTACACAATTGTATAGTATACCAGAGGTAGCAGCGCCTACAGCTATTTATTTAATATCTACTAAGCAATGCAATAAGGTCATTTCAAAAATCAGGAATTTTGTCTTATTTGTGATCCATGCTCACAGTAATTAGAAGGTCGCTGCCACATCTGTGGCCTCTATAAAGAGCCTCTCTTTGCAGTAGAATAAAGTGGGCAAGATCGTGGAAGAGTATAGAGACATCTTCTCATGACCCACCAGGGTACCGATGCACTACCAATTTAAGCATCCAATTGATCTAACCCCTGGTGAACCTATTCCTAATGGACCATTTTATCATCACTCATTGATGGAAAATGATGAAATCAAGTGTCAGATCCAAGAACTGCTTCAAAAGGGGAAAATCTGACCCAAATCCTCCTCTTGTAGAAGCCCTATTATACCAGTACAGAAGAAATATGACACATGGTAGATCTTAATTGATTAAATAGCATTAAAAAAAATCATAGTCAAGAACTAGTACCCAATTCCCAAAATTAATGACCTTGTTGACCTACTAAAGGGGGCAAAGTTCTTCAACAAGATTGACCAAAAGTATGGATACAACCAGGTTCCCAGCAATCCAACTGATGTATGGAAGACGACTTTCAAATCTAAATAAAGTGTCTTCAAATGGATGGTCATTTTCTTTGGCTTAACAAATGCACCATCAACTTTCATGAGGTTGATGGATGATGTATTGAGACCCTTCACCAACTATTTTTTGGTGGTATATTTGGATGATATCCTCATCTTCAATAGAACTTGGGAGGAGCACATGCAACATATTCAACACGTTTTGATCACTCTGTGGAAACACTAGCTATATGCCAACTTGGAAAAAAGTTGGAATGAACATGGTACAATACTTGGGCTACATTGCTGATGAGCATGAGGTACATGTTGATCTAGCTAAAATCCAAGTCATCTGTGACTGTCTAGCCACGACCACACTAACCAAGCTTCAGAGCTACTTGGGACTTGGCAACTTCTATCGATTGTTCATGTTGGGATTTTCCCATATTGCATGGGCCCTCAACCAAGTGACCAAGGGCGGTGGCAGGGAAACACATGGGGAAAGGAACACAAATGAGCATTTGATGATCTGAAGCATCCCATGTGCTAAGCTCTAGTACTCTCCCTACTTGATCTACAACAACCATTCGATATTGAGATGGATGCATATGACTGTGTTGTAGGTGTAGTTCTCACTCAACATGGTCACTAATAGCATACCATAGTGATACACTCTCAGATACTATCTGGAAATACCCCACCTATGACAAGGAAATGTATTCTATTGTACAAGACTTTTGTCAATTGAAACATTACATTCTAGGAAAGGAGACAATCATCCGGACTGATGACAAGCCTTTTCATCTCACACAGACCCATGGGAATTCGCAAAATGACCACCATCATAAGTGGTCCACCTACCTACTACAGTTCCATATCAACAAAAAGTATAAGAGAAGGGAGCACAAATCGTGTCACCGACTACTTCAGTCGACCTCTCGTGGCTACACTAACCACCATGCTCCATTCCTATGGGAATGAGGCATCTAAGTGGCCCCAACTTTATCAACAAGATCTGGACTTCGCCAACACCTATAATCTCTTGGGTATAGGCGTGCATGTCACCAATTTTCACATTTAGGACAAATTGTTATGCTATCTAGGCCATCTTTGTGTTCTTGCAAGAGAACATG
Organism: Picea engelmannii; assembly: GCA_009831015.1. Taxonomy (NCBI): domain Eukaryota; kingdom Viridiplantae; phylum Streptophyta; class Pinopsida; order Pinales; family Pinaceae; genus Picea; species Picea engelmannii. Next base: position 72,092 of record ML796809.1, on the reverse strand, counting down.
AAAAGATGATTTGGGAGGATTACTATAGTTGGATGGTAGGACATCTTAGCATGAAAAAAATGTAGCCATTCTACAAAAACATTTTTATTGGCCAAAGATTTGACATGACATCAACAAGTATATCAGATATTGCACTGTCTGTGTCATTGCCAAGCTAGCCATCAAGAAGAAAGGATTATACACCCCTCTTCCTACTCCTGAGAGGCCTTGGGAATCCATCTATATTGATTACATATCTGACCTTCTATCCACCAAGAAAGGAAATTATTTTGTATTTGTGGTAGTTGATCGATTTTCGAAAATGGCCATTCTCATAGCTTGCAAGAAGAGCATCACAATGGTAGATACTGCCCAAATCTTCTTCAAATGAGTGTGGGTACATTTTGGGGTACCACATACCATCGTATCTAATCAAGAAAGTAGGTTCCTCAACACATTTTGGTCAAGTCTCTGGTCATTGTTGGACACCAAGATCACCACTACTTTCCACCCCCAAATTGATGGCCAGACATAGGTCTTTAATCAAATTATTGTGCACATATTGTGCATGTAAAAATATAATAATCTACGTACATGGGATGATAGTCTTCCCTATGTTCAACACAACTACAACAGATCTCTCCATAGCTCCACTGGCCATAGCCCATTTTAGGTGGGGCTAGGATTCCAACCCTTGGGTTCCATTGATGTTTTACTATCTCTTGCAACCACATAGGAAGAATCTTCCCATGTTCATTCTGAGGCCAACAAATCCACCTAGTTCATTGAGTGGATTTAGCACATCCTCCAATAGGTCCATGAGATTTTGTAGATATCCAATGCTAAGTACAAGAAACACCATGATCAACACCAGGTACTGCACTAGTTTCAAGTGGGAGACAAGGTCTATTTACATTTACAAAAAGAGCACCTACAGGTCCCCATTGAAAGTTCCTCTAACTTCGCTATGGGCCTTACACTATCACCAAGGTTGTGGGTAGCAATCATTTTGAGCTCAACGCTCCACCCTTCCTTGGCTTGCACCCAGTGTTCCATGTGGACCTTCTTCGTCCATATTTTCCACCATTATTGGACACCTCAAAGATCACAAAACAACTGACACCAACAGAGTTCAAACCTAACTGCATGGAACATGCATCCACTGATCAGATAATGGACACATAGGTTAAGGGCACTTGCCAGTAGAGGATCCATCTTTATCAGCTTGTCAAGGTAGGGAAGCTCCTACATCAAGGCAAGTGGATCACCTAAGGATAAATTCACCAGAAGTTTCCTCACGTGATGGGGAAACTCAATGAAATGGAGACCATTTATTCCTAATGGGGGAGGACTAATCCAAGTGGATATTGGTGGCCACCCACCTATTCCAACTTTCTCCTCTTGATAGTTTTTAGTTTAGCACATTATTCTATACTCATTTGTAATTGTGGGTTCTACACTTCCAGGGATATATGAATCCCTACACATATTCCAAGTGGATACTGGTGGCCACCCACCTAATCCACCTAGCTTATTTTGGAAATTTTCATGTCAGCACATCTTTATGTACTTACAGGGCCGTTTTGGGGCACTAAACAATTTTTTTTTGCTTGCCATAGTCAAACTATAGACAGAGTCAAATTTTGATGGCATAACGTGTAGTTCTCAATACCACATTTCCAATGGCCTATCACGTGCCTAAAATGGAGGTCATATGAAAAATTTATGACCCGAGAAGTTGAGGTACCAACTTATCCATCGGGGCCCACATAAATTTTGGCGTTTCATCTCCTAGAGTTAGGTTTTTGGATGTCTAGAGTTTTGGCATTCATGAGTAATGATAAAAAGGCCTCTGGAGCCTCATTTTAATCATTCGTATTAGACAAATGAGCATAGCAGCCACATGTCATCTCAGAGATAGCTACCACCATTCGAGCAAGTTGTCTTTAGTTTTTCAATTTTATAGTTTCATCCTATTTTATTTATTCAATAGAAGTTATTGTTCACTTGAAATTTTTCGTTGTTCTATGTATCTTTGTGTTTTTGTATTCATTATGTTATTCATTTCGTTCTTCTCATAAATCTGGATCAAGCATGCTTCATTCAATTTCAAACTATCACACATGTGACCTAATGTTTAAAATTTGAATTTGATACCTTATGTACATTTCAAATTAACATCCCATTAATGGATGTCTTATCTAAATTGTCTCCATGAATTTTTTGTCTATTGTGCTTCATTTAAAAGGACGAGAAAGAGAAACAAATGGGCATACTTTATGATTCAATCCACTACTATAATGATGACATTCGTTCCTAAATATTTGGGTAGACCTATAATAAATCCACTAAAACCTCTTTCCAATGTTTACTTGGTATGACTAATACTAGTAGGAGACTTGGGCTCTTGATGTTAAAATATTTGATTTGCTCATTTTACCATAGAAAATATTACTATTTTCACCCAACCATAGGCACGCAGCCACCCTCGAACACCATAAAATTTTCTATTTAGAATGATTCCAGATGAAACACTAGAACTAACATATAACCAAGAGAGAACATCTTTCTTCGAAGATAGCTCACCGGACAGAAAGTCCCAAAGACATAGAAAAATAACAATACTCAGTTATAGCACTTGCAGATCCAGTTGCAATAGTTGTAGTTGCACTTACCTAGAATACCAACAAGAATATCAAAATACCACCAAAATATACTAGAAGGTAGGGTGCAGATCTTAGGCTAGATGGCGCTAGAGAGAGAGACCAAGAAATAGTCCAAAGTATCCACCTTCCTATCTTGCAGTTGCAACTCCAAACTTTCACTCTCCTTGATTGATTGACTAAGTGAAGTGAGTGTGTACAAATGAACTATATCATCTCTTATTTACAATTGTTCTTGTCACTTGTCTTTCCCGACTTGTCCTTTTAGAAGATAATATTTTAGTAATAATTATTTTCTTGAGCCGACTAGTCTTCTAGGGTTTTTACACATGTGTTTATGGTGTCTATGGCTTCCGAAATATTCTAATCTAGTCAGAGGTTACACATGTGGGTTGATACCTCCCATAGCTACCATAATATCAACAATCCCTCCTAGCTAGGGAGGTATTGACTGTAATAGTCTCAAACACATCCACCCATTTCACATGACATGGGTAAGGATCACATAATCTTGTAGACCATTCTACAGGTATCATCATATCCACACAATATATCTCATGATGACGTAGATCAAGTCATGATCATCATCATCACTCTGCATCTAGATGGCAATCACCTCCAACAATACTGGTTGGCACATGAGCTTAGGAAACTTATTCAACACTACTAGTAGTCTCCATGGAAATCCAATAGTAGTACACAATTACTACAATTCCATCCAATATATCTCAACAGTGTCGATCCATAGTGGTACAAAACTACTATCCAGTGGTATACAACCACTCCTAGTAGCACACAACTACTATATAGTGACATACATTCACTACCAATGGAACATATCCACCACAATAGTACATAGATATTGTACAGAGACATATAGTCTCCACTGCAATCAACTAATATCTACACAAGCTATCACCATGTAGTACAACAGTCTCCTGTCATCAAATCATATCATTGTATGGATAATCTCTCAAGGCCATACTCCATCTGAGTAATCAGGCATGATGTTGAATAATTCATGTGTTCAACTCAGTGCACTCAGTAAAGTGTCTCACATAAGTTAATCACTCAACATAGTGATACAAGGACCATTCTTCTAATCCCGACATACATCCTAGAAGAATAGTTTTCCCAGCAAATGTTGAATTTCGCACAATGGCTACAAGAACCATCCTCTCCACTATATCATCTCTAATACGTATTGTCATGATGTGAATGCATCATATCTCAATTGTAATGGAATGATGTGGAGTATCATCTACATCATCTATTAGTTGTACTAGAATGATTTGAATGCATAATATCTAAGTTGTACTAACATGATGTGCATGATCTCTAAGTCATACTAGCATGTTGTCGATGTACCATATTTAATTTGTACTAGCATGATGTTAGTCATCTGCATCATCTCTAAGCTATACTAGCATGATGTTATTGCATCATATATAAGTTGTGCTAGCATGATGTGTCTGTGACATATGCATCATCTCTAAGCTATAATAGCATGATGACAATGCAACATATCTAAGTTGTACTATCATGATGCATCTCAGGACCTCTGTATCATATCTAAGTTGTACTATAATGATGTTGAAGCATCATATCTAAGATGTACTAGCATGATACCAATAAAAAATATTTCAACCTGGACCATTCTCCACATGGAGAATATATGTCCACCAGCACACTGACTATCCATAATGCCATATATCAACACTCCCTCATAACCAAGGAAGTCATCTCCTCCATTTCAACCAAGGGATCAATATCCATGAGTCTTGACTTGTCCCTCAAGTATGAAAACTTTATCTTGGAAAGAGGATTTGTGAAAATATCATCTATCTGTTCATCGATGGAGATGGACTAGAGAACCACTTCTCCCTTCTAGAATTTATCACGAATAAAATATTAATTGATCTCAATGTTATTTGACCTATCATGGAACATGAGGTTCTCTGAAATCTTCACCCAACTACAATATATCACATTTGAATCCAACACTTGATCAAATAGTCCAGAAACTAGCTTATGGAGCCATACTACTTTCGTACAAACGTCATAAGCTACAATATGCTCTTCTTCTGTAGTGATCAGTGCAACATACTTCTATTTCCTACTATCCCATGATATCATAGAAGATCCCAAACTAAAATATATACCAAAAGTACTCTTCATATTATCTTCACTCCCTTTTCAATTTGAATCAGTAAATCCATGCAGTTGTACATCATTGTTTGAGGAATATCTCAAACCATAATTCATCACATATGAAGATGTCTCAAAATGTGCTTTATATCTATCCAATGCTAATGTATAGGTTCCACATGGAACTAGCTCAACATGTTCACATCAAGCAAATGTCTTGTCGGGTATTCACCAAATGCATCTACGAGCCAATCAATTGCCGATATAGGGACAATTATACTAGATTAGAGTCTCTCATCTTCTTCATATATGTCACCATGGGAGTTCTCATGGATTTGTAATCCATCATCCCAAACTTATGGAGGATCTCTACAACATACCTCCCTTGCCATAGGAAGATTTCACCATGATTTTTCCATACTTCTAGTCCAAAATAATAATGCATGAGACCAAGATCCTTCATATCAAATTTAGAGGACAAATCCCTCTTACAATGAACAATGAGAGGCTCTACACCTGTCAAAAATGAATCATCAACATTTGTATCTAGATTACAGGTGCATCATTCACAACCTTGTAACAAGGATATGGATCAACATAGCTCCTAGAAAATCCAAGTCTTGTCAAGTAACTATCAATCCGTGCATACCAAGCTCTTGGATCTTTCCTGGGTCCATCTAATGCCTTCTTTAATCTGCATACATGGGTTTCTCTCGGGTATACCTAAAAGCATTGAGGTTTATCTATGTATACTTATTCATCAATTACTCCATTGAGAAAAGTGTGTTTTACATCCATTTGATGTAAACTCCAACCCATGGATGTTTCAAGAGAATAGAGGTGTATCTGGAAACTGGAGAAAATGTCTTATCACAATATTCTCCCTCCTGCTGGGAGAACCCTCTAACCAGTGATCTTGCCTTATATCTATCGATACTTCCATCCACTACATGCTTTATCTTGTAATACCATTTTTAAGTTATGACAGACTTTCCATCATAGCTTCCTTCCCTTATTTCATCTTGATTGCTTCTTGAAAGGTGAAAGGTTATTCATTGAGATGTTTTGGAGAATATGTAGTTTCTTCCTCGGGACCATCATGTTCTTCTTCATCATTCAGATCCATGGAATCTTCTATATATTTCCTGGAGAAAATATTTTCATCAAAATTCATAGCTTTGTTGATTTCAACCTTATGTTGACATGAAACATAGGTTCTATAAGATTTTGATCACTCACTATATCTAACGAATATTCCCTTCTTTCCTGAAGTTTCCAACTTCTTTCTTTTTCCTTTGGGAACATGAATATAGCAAGATACCCAAATATCCTCAAGTGTTCAACACTTGGCTTCTTTCCGGAGAAAGATTCTTCTAGGGTCATTTTCTTCAATATATGATGAGGATTTCTATTCTAATCATATACGATTGTCATATATGCTTCTCCCCATATAAACATGGATATATTATGGTCATTTATCATTTACATTAATAGATTCTTCGATTGATCAGTTCTTTCCTTCTGTTGCACCATTCTATCGAGGATTGTAGGGAGTAGTAAGATCCCTCCTAATATTGAACTTCATGTAGAATGCATTGAAATCATCTCAGGTGTACTCTCCTTTTTAGTGAGGAGGTTGAGATTGGTCCACATACATCTGAGTATATTTGATCAAAACTCCTTTTTATTTACATGCTTCCTTTAGAATTACTACTTGGTGAGATTACCTTCCTCACCACTAGATCGATTCATCTCCTCCATGTTTGCAAATGTCACTCTAACTTCGTCTCAGAGCAGTGCCTGTGACCTTCCCGGAATAATAACAACAAGAGAAAAAGTATTTCTAATAGAATTTTCATAAAAAAATATATAACATAACAAGGATGGTAATCATCAAAGGATTACCAAGGTGACCTGCCTAAGAATAAGAAATGTCTCCTAAAGGAGATGTTATATCATTTTGAAAAAAGTGCAATAAGCATAATACTACTTATATGCAACCAAGTATACCTAGAAGTAATAGAATATTTCAAATATTATTTTCACAAATATAAAAACTATCAAACTTGATATGTGCAGATTGAAAATTAACAATTTGACCAATCAAACCTGGAACCTGGAGCCTCAACAACTTATTCCTATGAATATACTAAATCCAAGATCATTCCTTGGACAAGGTCTCTTGTACTGTAATGATACCAAGACATTATGCAAGGATCATCACTGTTTTGGTGTCTTTTTAAAACTTTTTCTGGTTATGGTATTTCGTCAAATAGTTTGTTGATCTATTTGTTTAGATGTGTTTATATGTTTTCATGCAGTAAATAATAGGAAGAGATAACCATGGAACATACCTCAACCATATGCAATAATATAGACAAGCCAAAACATCTCAAATCTTCTTTATTCATAAAATAGGGAAACCTTCTACAATGAAGATGTCGATCTGGAATGATCAACAGATGGCCAAGAAGATAGACAATAGATAAGA
>ML796809.1:47123-63222 GCA_009831015.1 Picea engelmannii | reverse complement strand
CACACATCCTCCATCAACTACACATGTTGTTGTCTGACCAAGGTGATGCAAGACCTCCGTGAGGCACCCACAAGCGATGCACTCCTCTCGACACTAAAGATCAATGGAAAGTTAGAATAAATTTCCCTTGCAATGGTCCACTCTCCCCTGTCGATCAATGAATTGCTCAATCCTGCAATCCCTGGGTCCCATGCTAACCTCTGTCAAAGATCCTCATGCTGACACTGCACTACTCTGATCATGACTGTCAACCCCCTGCATACATCCTAAATCCTCCTCTCTTGGGTCCTCAAGCTGAAACACCTGTGACCACCGGACCTACTGTCCAGAAACTGTATCTTTAAAGGCATCTCTGTAGAAGAAGTACCTATCCAAACATTTCCATGCCCTATCATGATGATCACGTGAAATGAAGGGTCTTGCCCCATAGGACAAGTACCTGCAGACCCACTCCCAACCAAACCAAGGTGGAGTGTGTGGCTCTCTGGTGCAACCTGGGTCAACATGAGCATCGTGCTAACAAAATGGACTCCTAGGTCCCATGGAAAGCTTAGTAGTTTATCACTTCCAATCTCCTCTAATTTCTCCTGTGTGAAGCTAATCACTATCAGAAGCCCTCTGTGGTTATATGTCATCACCTGGTCTATGATGCTCACCATCACGCACCAAGTCTCAACTGTCTGTCTAATATGGTCCACCTATGACCTGTTGTATGCCATAAAAGTACTCCTATCGTGAAGTCTCAACCTACTCACTCTCCATGCCCTTAGCCATGGCCTATCTCTCCTTATGTTGTTGTCTATGATAAAAGTGTCAGGATGGGCTAATAGAAACATCTGCAGCTGATTGTAGGACTGAAAGGCGTCACATGATTTGGTCAATCCCAAGGATTCGACCAGAAGCTCATCCATTGGTATCCATGATAGCTGCTTGCCTGTAGTCATCACTAAACCCCAATCATCAGGTACAATCAAAAGCAAATTCTCCAACTGCTGGTAAACCACTCTCCATCTCCCCTCACCCAGGCAACTGCTAAAATGGTGAAGGTGAGGTCTCAAAATCATATGTTGTTGCAAAGGAGTGGCACCTGCATGCTCCCCTAAGTGTGTCTCCTCCCTGCCAGGTAGTACACACCTTTGAATCCCACCATACATCTCAACATGTTTCTGTGAGCTATCCCTCAGCACTGTATGCTCTGGCATACTCCTGTCATCTCCCACAAACTCATGTTGCATCACAGATCCTGGGTGTATGGATGGATCAATCATTATATGCAGATCAACCACTCCCAAGACACAAATGGAAGTGCCCCCCCATCAACTAGTGTTCCTCTACTAGATCATCAACATCCTCTGTCAACGTGACTGACTGATACATTTGACTGTACACTAAGATAGATGAAGTGGATCTCTGATGGATCTCCTCAGGAGACTCATATGTCCTAGACTCTGATTCTTGAAGGGCAGTCTGTGTGCCTCTCAAGAATCCCTGAGTGCTCTCCAACTCCTGACTAAGTCATTACATCTCCAACTCATACTCCCTCAGAGCCTCATGATACATCTCACCAACCCTCAATAGATAATCCCTATCTATTAACAACTACTGGTAGTCAGTCCTCATCAGATATATTCTCTCCCGAAGAGTGTGAAAATCATCCATGGAAAATACTCCATCTAAGCTACCCTATGCCAATGATGCTCTCCAACTGTAATCTGGCATTACTGCATGCATGTCATCAATACATCTAGTGGCTGCCCTGATCATAGCCTCACTAACTCCCAACTGTTCTGCTAAGTGGTGTGACTCCTGATCACAGTCATGTTGGGGTACGCGCTCATGCCTCTCACTGCTAGTGCCATCACGAACAACACTCTCTGCAGAAGATAAAATGATGAACTACCTATTGTCTACTGTGCCACTAGGTACTCCTATATGCCATTGCATCCCATCACTAGATTCCATCTCCCCCTGACTCACACTGTATCCTGTATGAGTAGTTGTATCCTCCTGTGCACTCAACCTACTACTATCATTTGTGCCTGGATCCCATATAGCTGTATCCAGACACGTGCTATCGTCATCCTGATTGCCAAAGAGTGCAACCTCATCCATGTAATCTGATCCTGGAAGTAAGTGCTCCATCCACCTATCAACCTCTGCCATCTGCTCAACCACTGGAGTCTCCAATAGYTGTGACTCCATCTCCTCTCACTGACCTGTATGTSTGGGGTCAACTRCATGTATGTCMTGTACCTCCTCCTGGATCTGTGGGTCTACCTGTTCATGGTGTGCATCCCTCACACTAGGCTCATCCATCATACCTGACATGCCAYTGATCTCCTCATGTGACGTGGCTATCATGKCCATATGAATAGGTGTCAGATGTGTCACGACCCTCATAGGTATCTCATCATCKCTAAGTGATAATACGTGTGAMTCCTCACTAGTGTCACCACTCTGTTGAGGTGTAAGGTCATCAATGGTATGTGATATGTCTGMTGAGACACTAGTGCCATTGTCCTGTCCATCCARCTACCTATCCACTACACAAGGGTCATCATCCTCCTCAAGCATGCAAGCATCACTAGCCCCTGTGAAAGAGTCATCATCACTATCCTCTAAGGTAGAGTCACTATCACTAGCCCCTATGCAAGAGTCATTGTCATCATCCAACTRCTCTRAATCAACATCTATCGCTCCATCCACACACACCCCATCATCACTGTCATGGTGCGCCTCAATAGTGTGCTTCTTACCCTTACCGCTACACCTATGATCTGGTTCCCAAGACACCTTGAAACTGTAGCAAAGYTGCATGCTCCTAATGGGTGTGGGGTTTCTAATGGGTGTGGGGTTACCCMAAAGGGCTGCTCTGATTTCCTCCCTCTTCTTGAGCCAATGTGTAATCTTCTTCTTGTTCCAACTAGGATTTTTATATGATAGGAACCATTGGAATGTTATGATCCCTTTGAAATTATTGAGGGTTTCATATTCACTCTCACACTCCTCAATCCTGTTAACAATCTCCATTTCCTTCCAAAAATCCATTTATCCCTATGAAATACCCCTCAGGTTTGCAGGATTTAAGCTATGATACCACTGTAATGATCCAAATCCATTATGCAAGGATCATCACTATTTTGGTGTCTTTTTAAAACTTTTTCTGGTTGTGGTATTTTGTCAAATAGTTTGTTGATATATTTGTTTAGATGTGTTTATATGTGTGTATGCAGCAAATAATAGGAAGATATAACCATGGAACATACCTCAACCATATGCAATAAGATAGACAATCCAAAACATCTCAAATCTTCTTTATTCATAAAATAGGGAAACCTTCTACAATGAAGATGTCGATCTGGAATGCTCAACAGATGGCGAAGAAGATAGACAATAGATAAGAGCTGCTAAAAAATGCTCCCGCTAATACAAAATATGCCTCCAAAGGCTGAATAAGAAATGAAGATCAATACAAACAGATCTGAATGCCAAACTCTCCAGCTGAAGAATGCCACGCTCCAATAGAAGACTGAAACCCTCAATAAATTGGCCCTGCTGCCAAAAGTGTCCAATCACCCTAAGAAATATGCCAACTAATTGATCGAGTGATGGTAAGAACAACCCAAGTGCTCGAATCTCCAAGATCCCTCTCAATCTCTGTAGATCTGAAATCCCCCACTGAATGGTGCACCCCACTGGATGAATGAAGCCCTAGATAATTCAACCCTACTGAAAGAGGCCTCCAAATGCTCTAAAACTCTCCATAAATATAGATCGAGACATTGCAAGTCAATAGGTGAAGTCTCAGGGTCAGATCTGAAGTGTAACCCCTCCAAAAGGACTAGATCTGGATCTCAAAAATGCCCTCCTTCTCTTCAATTCGTCCCACTGCTCAAGAAATTATCTGATCCATAAAACTATCTCAGAAAGCACTAGATCTGATGTCCAAGGCCCTGTAATGAAAACCCAAGTGATAGAATCCTCAATGGCCCTACCAATCTCCTGCAATGAATCTCTCTCCATAGATGGTGCACCCCCCTTGCTGGAAACCCCCAATGGTGCGCCCTCCTCCTCTTCATGTGCCTGTGGTTGTGTAGAACCTCCTGCATTGATGTAGATCTGACTAGAATGGTGTGGGAGAGTATTGCATCTCTAAGACCAAGCTTGGGACAAGCTAGGTGCAATCTTTCACCACTGAATCGTCCTCTAGGGTTTGTTAAGTCAAAACCCTCAAAACCCCCAATGTTGGGCTCACTAGCTAGAAGCCAGAAATCAAAATAAGATCATACATGAATTATGAGTAGAGGCCCTTGCCTTCCTTTTATACTTTTTTGGCTCACCTTGTCCCTCGAAAGTGACTTTCATTTTATTAATAATTAATTAATTAATTAAATCACTTTAATTAATTAATTAACCTTTTTACCTCTAAAAATCTCCTTATCTCTTCTTGTGGCTTCCTTGGCCACTAAAAGTCACTTCTAGCCATCCCATATTGTAGTGCTTCTCCTCTCGATTCCAATGAGCTATTACAATGAGAGGTTCCTCCAAGTAATGTTCCCAAAATGCCCTCTTCAGTGATTTTAATTAACTTATAGCTCAAAATAGTCAAAATCATGGAAATCGTCAGAATGAAATGAAACCAAAGCCAACCTATGCGAAATGGCTCATAATGATGGAATATGATGATAAATGAAAACTGGACCCCACAATGCCTCTCGAATACCCCTGTACTCGCTATAACATCCATCTAGCTACTCTGGTCATCATAAGTCTCTGCCCTGTGATGATGTCCCAAAGTGGGGACATTACATGTACATTCCCTATAAAACACACTCATGCTTTTCTGGATGATATAACATGAAAAGCATATACAAGTTCATACCTTTGAAATTTGTAGCATTGTTCAACTTGTTTTCTAATCTAAGACTAGACAATATATTGACAAGAAGAGGTTAGAAACTGAATAAAAATGTTCAATGAATAAAACAAGTTAGAAACTCTGAAATTTCAACTTTGACCATAAACTCAATTTTGACCAAAAGTTAACCTTTGACTTTTACTAGTCAACCTTTGACTTCAACAAGTCAACCTTTGAATTTGACTAGTCAACCTTTGACTTTGACCATTCAACCTTTGACTTTGACATTGAGGAAAAGCTCAATCTTGACATTTTTTCTAGTTGAGGACACCAGAGAGTGAACTAGGCTAGGGCGCACTAGAATATCCAGAAAATACATCCAACACTTTTCTTAAGGTGCCAAAAGAATTATATTAGAGTTTGTTGTAGCTACAAAATCACAAATCCTAGTTGCAGCTACAGCTAGTGCCACAACGATATTAACAAAGAACTGCCACTTTACCGTCCAACGATTATATGTTCTGAAGGTGGTGTGGACCCATAACTTGTTAAAATATTCGATGTGATTGTTTTACCATAGACAATAATACTATTGTCACCCAACCATAGGCACACAACCACCCCCGAGCACCATAACGTTTTATAGAAAGAATGATTCCAGAAGAAACACTAGAACCAACAGATAACCAAGAGAGTGCATCTTTCTTTAAAGATAGATCACCATATAGAAAGTCCCAAAGCCACATAACATGAACAATACTTAGTTGCAATAGTTGTATTTGTAGTTACAACAATTGCAGTTTCACTTACTAAGAATACCACGAAGAATATCAGAATACCACCAAGAGTGTCACCAAGAATACCGCCAAAAGATACTATAAGGTAGGGCTGAGATCTTAGGCTAGATGGAAATAGAGAGAGAGACCAAGAAACACTCCAGAGAAGCCACCTTCCTATCTTGCAACTGTAGCTCCAAAATTTCAATATCCTTGACTGAGAGAGTGAGTGAAGTGACTGTGTACAAATGAGCTAGACCATCTCTTATTTATAGTGGTTCTTGTCACTTTTCTGAGACGACTTGTCCTTTTAGAAGATAATAATTTAATAATAATTATTTTACTAAGGTGACTTGTCTTCTAGGATTTTTACACATCTATTTAGGGTTTCTGTGGATTTTGAAATATTCTAATCTAGCCAAAGGTTACACATCGAGGTCGATACCACCCACAACTAGCATAATATCAACACTTGATTATATCTCCCTTATTTTTTTTGAATACCACCAATTAAAGAAGAAAATTTTGAACTTTAGTTTTAATACCTTCCTAAAAAAATCCTTCTTGATCCTGTGGTAATTTTTCAAGAACCTTGAATGTACTCCTATAGGAGGAGTGTACAATTCCCAAAATATATTTTGTTTGAGTTGGGAATTCTTGTATAAATATGGGTGATCCTAAGACCACAATAAATCATTCTTCCACAAAACTTTACTGGGTACTCTTGTAGTTGTTGAATGATATTTCTTCCCTTATGTCCTTACTTCTTCCACCCAATCAAATTGTGAAGAGGAAATAGAAAATAGTAATCCCTATATGTATTCTTCTTTCCCTAAAAGTGCATGTACCACCATATTTTGTTTTCCCTTTTGTAGATAATTTCAAAGTCATAACCTAGAATCTTTGTAACACATTTGTTTTCTCTTGTAAATATATTATAGTTTTTCCAAGAAGTACACCAAACTATCATGAATTTTTTTTACCTTCAACTATCTTTATATTAGGTAAGGTCGTCATTTCATAACCACATGTAATATGACCAACATTTTCTTTTCATAAATAATTTTGAGTAATTTTTTCCTTTAACCCGACTACTTTCTAAGAAAAGGGCCTTCCTTCTTGCATTAAAAATGCACCAAATACATTCCCTAAGGCATCACATTGCATAATAAACATTTTTGTGAAGTCGTGCGTGCTTAGGATATGAGTTGTAGTCACGGTCTCCTAAAGATTTTTAAAATCTTTGATTGCTTCTCGAGTCCAACAAAATGACTCTATTTTGAATAACATTATTAGAGGGCCTTCTGCTTGACCATAATTCTTGAAAAACTATGGTAATATCCTATCAAACATATGAATTCTCTAATATTCTTCAAAGTTTTTGGAACTGGCCATTTCATTATAGATTAAATATTTTTAGGATCAACTTTGATACCTTCATGAGATACAATTTGACCCAAATATTCCATTTCTTGAACACCAAAGGCATACTTGGAAGGATTTACATATCATTGTTTCTCTTCCAATAGTTTTAAGACCATGTCAACATGTTATTCATGCTCTTCCCAATATTTCTTGTAGATTAGTATATCATCAAAAAATACTAACACGAATTTTGTAAAGAACAATTTGAAAATATAATCCATTAAGCTTTGAAAGGTTGAATTTGCATTAGTAAGGAAAAATGACATCACTGAAAACTCACAATTACCTTCACGTGTTCTAAAGGCCATTTTGGGGATGTATTCTTGTCTCATTCTAATTTAATGATATCTATAGTGGAGATCCAAATTGGCAAAGAAAATTTTTCCCTATAATTCATCTAGTAATTCATTAATGTTAGAAATAAGAAACTTATCATTAATTATAATTTTGTTGAGTTGTCTATAATCTGAACACATATGCCATGAGCATTCCTTTTTTTGAACCATCACCATTGGTGAAGATAAAGAACTTTGGCTAGGTTGAATGATGCCATCCTCTAACATTTTTTGAACTATAAGCTCAATATCACTCTTTTGAGAATATGGGTACCTTTAATGCTTGATGTTAGGTCATACAATTCTTGGTAGAAAATGAATATCATGGTTATGATCTTGGATAGGTGGAATACCCTTAGAAATTTCTCCAAATACCTTATAATTATGGTCAATAACATTCTATAGATGGACTAGAGTAGATGGTATAGATGTTTCAATATGTAGTGAGGACAATTGTGAAATAACACCATGGTGTCCCTTTTTGAGTAGTTTTTTAATTCTATTATTGATTATCGCTTTAGAGGGTTTCCCTTGGATACCTCTGAGTTCAATTTCCTTACCTTTTGAGGAAAATATCATGATAATTTCATGGAAATTAAAATCGTTTGCTCCCATTGATTGTAGCCAGTGGACCCCTAATACAAGATCTGCACCACCCATTTGGATTGCAATCATTGGAATATCCTGTAAATACTCCTCTGTAGTGAGATTAATACTATGGAAATCCCATGAATAACTTATGGTAGCTCCATCTACAACCATTAATTAAACGTTCAGTGCTAGATATATAAATCAATTGAGAAGTTTCACTAATTTGTAATTAATGAAGTTATGGATACTACCAGAATCAGTCAACACTGTTACCTTTTTCTTTATGATATTTCTTTCTATCATGTGGGTTTTCAGAGTACTAATTATAGCCAATGCATGACATGATATGGTTGGAGTAGTCATTTGTATTTCTTGATATTTCTATGGTTCCAATTCTTGATCTTCTTCCTCTTCAGAGTCTATGTAGAAAAAAAAATTATCACCACATTTATGCTCATTACTATACATGTAATAATTGAAACATAATTTTTGGTATTATTTCATCTCGTAGTTGAGGTTTCAACCTATAGGTTGAGCGAGATTAGGAGAGGGAAAATGGTTGTTATCTACCCGTCAGCAACAATCCTAAAATATTTTCTCTAATACCAATTTCTAATGTACCAATAAATCAACAAATAAAAAAATAATCTTGGATACCGATCTGCGATGCACCTAATGCTTGGATACCTCTAAATTCATGTCTTCTAGGAAAACACCAAATTTATTTTACCATTCTTTAATTAATCAAGAAATATGCATGCCAAACAATATCTCATGCAATATTCAAGAACATGCTAAATTAGTTATAGGAAAAGGCCAATGGATATGATAACAACAACAAGGATGGTAAAATCAACATACACATAATTAATACATAATGGATTATAAAATATAGAGAAAATACAGAGATGAATTATCTTTAAATAAACCAATTCACCAATTGGTTACAGATGCTAAACATTCCACCAAACCATAGAAACTATTGTTCTAGCTCTCAAAAATAAGTCACCCACAAGCCGAGGATATGAATCCACAGGAATTGGTCATAGGCCGACTTTAACACAGAGAACCAGCTATCAATCTCTCATATTTTTCCCAACCAAACACTAGTCCTAATTTACCAACTCTCTTTCCCCTTCATCCTCCACAACCTTAAAGAAATGAAGCCCTTTCTCTGCAACACAGTCCCTCAATTTGGTATGTTACGAGGAAAATCACTCTATGGCATGGTGTAAACCACAACACATGGAAATGACTGCAGAAATAAACTCTAATATCAAGTATCCTATATAAAAAAATATGCTAACAAGACTAGATAATGATCCTACCTCGTCCATATGTTCGATGAATTCCATCGTTGAGCACTTTACCCAAAGAAATATACCTGCAACTTGTCCTCAAAAACCAAGATACGCAAGCATATGGTGATAATATATAAATTTATCACATTCAATAGCATAATCCATTAATATTCATAACAAATATGCCCATGGAATAACAATTCAAATATTTCCAAGACATTAATTGGACGAGAAAAGAGTATTTCTATTAAAATGTAATCAACAAAAGTTTATGAATGACAAGCTTATATGTTGGCACATTCGGAACCGAGAAACTAAGTCCCTTCTAGCTGGGCCTCCACCACTTCAATCCTCCACCAAATGCAAGCTCATATAAGAGAGACAATGGGGTTCTCCATCAAATAGGGAATATCTTGGGGGCTAAACAATTTGTTCATACGTAAAAGGACAAAGTGATGGAGACTCAATATGAAGTGAATAATGTCTCCAGAGTAAATTTGCTCTGAAATTTAAATTCTTATCCTCAATTCGACATCTTGGATATGGACCATTTATAGCCTTCAAATGCAACTGAAGGGATGAGTCGAAAGGTTTCCAGTATATGGAAGGTCAAGGATCATGGATCTCGTGACGTAACATGGAAACCCAACACCATTTTTTAATTTTGAGCACAAAACTTGATGTACGCGGAATGTAATGCTACAACCTGCATATACACGTGATGTATATCTATTAGGGCATGTATATGTGGAAAAATACAATTTTTAGTTCTGGGAACTGAAAAATGGGACTTCAAGTCTACACAAGGAAACGTAAAAGGCCTTATGAGCAATTTTTCATGTGGTGAGGAAAATATTACTATAATAGATGCCCCCTAATATCTGAGGTTAGAGGAGTATCTACAATGGGTGAAATATATTATAATTCCCAGAAGTGGAGTAATGGAGACCCATTTGGATAAATTGTTTTCTCATAAGAATATTACAACACATACTAACTTTGCACACATGGCTTCCAATTTGAATTACACTGCAGACCCATGTGAAAATATACCAAACAATTGTTCATGGCCATGAATGGGAAATACAAAAGTAGATACATGCATTAGGCTATCATAGTCATGAAGAAGGACCAGTGAAAAGTAGTCTCAAAATCAATCTAAAGATATATGTATATAATGGATTACAATCTAATCTCCCATGATCACTGAAATCATATAGGTACTGGTCCAATTAAATATAGAAACAACTCACAAAAGTTGTGACTATGAGCTGATTTCCTCAAGTGTTATGCACGATCCACCAAAGATGAAAGTCTACATTATGTGAATAAAGGAGTTGAGGTCGAACACAATGAGAATTCATTTGATTATCGATCATTAAGGTATACCATTAAGAAACACGAGACAACCTACCGATAATGAAAGTATGTATTAAGGAACCAAGTACATTATTACAAGTGTGAATAAAGGTGTTGAGGTCGAACACTTGAAGAATCCATCAATCATGAGACATTTATGTATTCCCAACTATCGATGGAGAGAGAACCTACCACTAATGACTGTAGGCCTCTAGGTACTCATAGAACTCTAGGTCTCGTTTCCAAAATATATTGGTTGAAGTCGTTGGAAGGAGACCCGCCGAAAGGAGAGAATTAAGGAATCTCTCATCATTCAACACGAGGTAAAAATAAGGATCTTGATTATTTGGAGGAACTCAAACAAAGAACATGTTCATGAACCAACGACCCTGCTCATATTTTGCGTGCACTAGATGCAAGCAACACACAAAAAAGACCCTCTGAATAGAATCCAATAAGGAAAACTTCTGACAAAGGAAAGGAAACCACCAATAAGGGTAATGGCATGCAAGTCATTGCATGAATCTGAACGTGTGAATATATTTCCTTCTATCGAACACAAGGGAAACCCCCCAGTCAATGACCAATGATGAAATGTTGACTGTTGGGTTCAAGGTTACTTAACCATAATGAAAGTAGGACTAGGGGGCATTATAGGACTACAAATTCATGTAACTTTGAGACACACTGAGGGTATCACCGACATGTAAAGTTAAGAGTTCTAAGAAATGTCTAACATAGGATGATAAACATCCTTTGAACAAGAGCATGAGACATATGGATGACTTTGGCAGGATAGACTCAATGATGAAACTTTGTGATGCCGAAGGCACTAATCAAACTCTCCATAGTGACTGGAAGAGTAACCATTCAGGGGAGTAATCTCTTAGTAACAAGCTTAGCTTCCTAAGGTCATGATAAGCCCAAAATTTTGATGACAAGTGGACTCAAAAGTTTGTGCTATGTTCAAAGGTGACATGAATGCTTCCAACATAAGATAATATTCTTTTCATGCCCATCTTTTTTTATTTTTTCATATTCAAATGAATACAATGAAACAAAGGAGGAAAAAAGTGTCACGATTAAGAAACTATATCCAACAGTGGAACATTCATATGCTCAATGCAAGGAGGTGCATGTAGGATATGGAAACTTAGGGGAATGTTTCCTTCTATGGTAGAGGGTGTCAATATGAAAATGAAATAAACAAGGCTCTTCTTGGCTAATGATGAAAAATGTTGAGGTGATAGGCTTATAATCTGAAAGAGAGAACAAGAAATATGCTTAATAGTGCAAGAAAGAAAATGAGATGCAATTACAACATAACTCCAAAGAATTTCCTTTTTAGTAAATTTAGTCCCCTAGGCCCGAAAAAGTATAAACAAATACCTAGGAGAAATGTTCTAGCCACTACTGACTAGAGTGTTCCTTTTTTGAAATTAGTCTACTTGGTCTAAAAAAGGGTTAACTTACCCCAAATGGACATCCTTTTAGATCTAATTAATGATTGTGAAAGAGACAAGTTCACTTGAAAATGTTTTCTCTTTTTGAGAGAGTTAGAAAAGATCTTAAACAAGACTCAAGGATGTTGTTCTAAGAAGCATATAATGGAGGAGGAAAAGGCTCCCATGCAGGACACCTGTCAAAAGTAAACAAATCATAGATAGCTATCACAAGCTTGGGAAAACCCAAATATTTCCAAGTCGAGGAGTATAAAATACTTGCAGAGGTTACCTTATATACAATATATCAAAGAATTCACCTTATATGGAAGGGCATAGAAGAAGAAAGTTAAGGCTCTACAAGATCATTCCAATCAAAGGAAACCACCCTAGGAATTGGAGGGAGTGTACTTGAATAAATTGGAATGCTCACCTATTCATAAGGTACAATAAAATAAATTCTAAGGACATGGTCGAAAGATGCATCACCCCCCAAAAGAAGAGTGGGATTGACTAAAGATTGCATCGACAATGTCACTTCCTTGGACTTGTCACTCTCCAAGATAAGAGTGGGATCAACTGAATACTACATCATCGTGACCACTTCTTCAACTATTGGTTGAATAGGATGTGAGACAACAAGGTCAAGAGATGCATTGCCCCAAAAATTAGGAGTGGTGTGGGTTGAATATTGCATCGACACGACCGTTTGTTGAACAAGATGCGAGACATCATGGTCAAGAGATGCATCACCCCAAAAAATATGAATGGGATCAACTGAATATTTCATCAGCATGACCATTGTATCAACCAAAGAAGGATTAGAATGTTGGGAAACCAAATACGAATCAGAACTCGAAGGGCCCCTAGAAAAGGACCATCGTTCTTGTAACACAATAATAGTAGGAAAAAAACGAGTAAGGTGATCTCCTTTGAAAAGTCTACAGATGAACTTAGGCTTATGTCTTATACACCAAGTCTTTTCAATCATATGAATGCCTCCAACATGACTTGTACGGGCCGGTGACATGCTCCCAGCATGACTTGTAGAGGTTAGTAGAAAATCTCCAACATGACTTGCAGAGGTTGGTGATGAATTCCCAACATGACTAGAAGAGGCTGGTGACGAACCTTCAACATGACTAGCATAGGTTGATTATGAATCCCCAACATGACTAGCAGAGGTTGGTGATGAATCCCCAACATGAATAACAATGGTTGGTGATGTATGTGCAGTGTGACTAGAAGTGACTAGAGTTTTGCCCCCAACATGACTTGTAGGGACTGGTTGTTGGTATTCAACATGACTTGCAAAGGTTTCTGACCAATATCCAACATGACTAGCAAAGGTTGGTGATATAATGATAGTATGACTTGTAGTGAATGGACTTTTGGACACATCTACCACACTTAGAGGGGGGGTGAATGAGTGTGGGGCTCTTTTTCCCAAAACTTCCCTCTTGCACAAAAACTTATCAATTAGCATTCAACATTTATTCATTACCCATTGTTGTCATTTATAACTAGTTAGATGTGAGCACATATCAACAACATATATCAGCAATATATCATCAACAAGTCATCACCACAATGAACACAAAGAACACAAGATGTATGTACAATTTTATTTTTATTACGGACTATAATCCTTGGGGTTTATTAGCAACAAATGAATAGAGTACAACTCTACAAGAGCACCAGATCTATATGCAAGACTAAGCTTGCATTCTCAGCACCAATTGAGATGAGGCAACAATCCTCAATAGATATCAATTTGTACCATAAACAAGAGCATCAACCATGCACCCACCTGTGCCAAACAACCTGTAATCAACCTATACCATAAACAAGTGCATCCAAACATGTACCAAGTATATACCAATCATGTGTAAACTACTCATCAACAATGACTCATCAATATTTACCAACATCATCAACTATACACCTCATGTATGTGCCAACTCATCAACTGCTTGTCTCAACCATGACTAGTTTTGGATTAGTCAATAACCCTAACTTGAAATAATCATAACTTTGTACCTGTACTGAATAAATATCTGAAACTGATATACAATGTTCTTTAGTGTGTTTTATGCAATTCCTCCAAGTGGTACTACTTGGAACCTCTCAAAAAATGAGTTATAGCAAAAATGACATACCTTGTTGAATTATGGCTTATTCTAGAGAGCGACCTTGTAGAGCGTGCCCCACACAAAATATTTTATGAATAGATATGAAAAATTTATAGAGCATACTAAAGACTATAATATAACCAACACAATTTGTCTCACTGAATTTGGATCTGTTATGAATAAGTTATGACGTTTTTACCTGAAACACCTGATTTTGACTAGTTTCAGGACTAGCCACAAACCCTATTTTCCATGGAGTGTAACTCCCAAACAACAACAACCCATGATTTTTTAATTTTTTTTTACAACTGAGGGGTTATGCTTTGGTCTGAAGAATGCTGCAGTGCTAAAATCCCCAAATTCTGAACCAGAGAGTATTTACTTAGCAACCCGAATATAGATGCGGGTTAATAGATCTCACCGGTTTAATTTGTTTATGTTGTTGTTTATGTTGCCCAAGGGTTAGGTATTCAAGGGTTCTACAGACAAGGGTTTGGCCTGTGCTATAGCTCTCTAATATACGTGCGGGGTCCAACAGTAGTACTCGGCCCAATATCTCAGGGCACTAACTAAGGAGGATAGACCGTACCCTTAGCCGTACTACCTGACTACCCAGGTACTAGAGAGTATCTTCCCGAGTGTTGTTCTCGGTGACACTATAGAAGTCCGGTGGCTGATACGTTTATCTACAGAGGGCTTCAGGAAATCTAGGCCGGTCCATACACAGGTGTTGTCTGAAGCGCTACCACTCGAAGGGGTACCAACAGGGGTTACAAGGGTGGCCAACAGACGTGCGCTTAAGAACCACTTGTATTTCCTGCATGTATGAATCCCTCAACCATGGGTTTATGCACATAATGACAGATCTCTGTGGCTTAAAGATGTTGGAATACTTCTCTACCCTGAAAAAAAATACCCACAATTTCTGCCAAGGAAAGTGCTCTGATACCACTTGCAAGATACCAGATATATAAAATATGCAGAACAGAAATGAAATGCTAGAAATGACAGAATAGTAGTAAAATATCCAGCATAATATTCACAACACACAGAAATGATATACGAAATAGCAACATAAATAGCACTTTGAATCAGATAGCAATGTTCATAGGCCTCTTGCTATCTGATTCAAAGTGCTATTTCTGTGGCTATTTCGTATATCATTTCTGTGTGTTGTGAAGATTATGCTGGATATTTTGCTGCTATTCTGTCATTTCTAGCATTTCATTTTTGTTCTGCATATTTTATATATCTGGTATCTTGCAAGTGGTATCAGAGCACTTTCCTTGGCAAAAATTGTGGGTATTTTTTTTTCAGGGTAGAGACGTATTCTGGCATCTTTAAGCCACAGAGATCTGTCGCTACGCACATAAACCCACAGTTGAGGGATTCATACACGCAGGAAATACAAGTGGTTATTAAGCGCACGTCTGTTGGCCACCCTTGTAACCCATGTTGGTACCCCTTCGAGTGGTGGCGCATCAGACAGAACCTGTGTACGGACTGACCTAGATTTCCTGAAGCCCTCTATAGATAAACCTATCATCTATCGGACTGCTATAGTGTCACTGAGAATAGCACTCGGGAAGATACTCTCTAGTACCTGGGTAGTCGGGTAGTACGGCTAAGGGTACGGTCTATCCTCCTTAGTTAGTGCCCTGAGATATTGGGTCGAGTACTACTGTTGGACCCTGCACGTATATCAGAGAGCTATAGCACAGGCCAAACCCTTGTCTATATAACCCTTGAATACCTAACCCTTGGGGAGCATAAACAACAACATAAACAAATTAAACCAGCGAGATCTATTAACCCGCATCTGTATTCGGGTTGCTAAGTAAATACTCTCTAGTTCAGAATTTGGGGATTTCAGCACTGCA
>ML796808.1:154419-165923 GCA_009831015.1 Picea engelmannii | reverse complement strand
TCGTTTCTACAGAGATGGTAGAAAAGCTGGAGCTGGAGACTATTGAACATCCAAGCCCATATAGAGTTTCATGGCTACAAAAAGGACACCAGGTAAATGTCACTAAACAATGTTTAGTTGAAATTAAAATAGGAGGATATAAGGATGAAATACTATGTGATGTCATTCCCATGGATGTTTTTCATCTATTGCTAGGTAGACCATGGCAATATGACAGGAATGTGATTCATGATGGGAGAAAGAACACATACACCCTAGAGAATAATGGGAGAACTCACATGTTGTTGCCGATTAAGGATAAAGAAGTGAAACCAGAAGTAAGAAAAATTGTACTTCTCATGAGTGGGAAGGAACTTCTTAAGGAGGTTAAGAAGAAGGAAGATCCACAATTCATTGTGGTCAGGAAACCTATAATTGTTTTGACCAGCACAAGAGTGGATGATTTGCCAGAGGAAATCCAACAGCTACTGGAAGAATTTGCTGATATAGTAGTGGACGAACTACCTCGTTCGTTGCCACCTATCAGAAGTATAAGTCATCATATCGATCTTATACCTGGAGCTAGTTTACCAAGCAAAGCTGCATACATATTGATGCCACAGGGGAATGAGGAGGTCAAAAGACAAATCCAAGACTTAATGGACAAAGGATTGGTTAGAGAAAGCTTGAGTCCATGCGTTGTTCCAACGGTGCTTAGTCCAAAAAAAGATGGAGGCTGGAGAATGTGTACAGACTCAAGGGAAATTAACAAGATTACCCTCAGGTACAAATTTCCATTGCCAAGAATGGATGATTTGATGGATTGCTTGAGTGGAGCAATTTTTTTTTCGAAGATTGATTTGAAGAGTGGATATCAACAGATTCGTATGAGAGAAGGTGATGAATGAAAGACAACATTCAAGATGAATGAGGGTCTATATGAATGGCTTGTTATGCCGTTTGGCTTAACGAAGGCGCCCAATACTTTCATGAGGTTGATGAATGAATTTTTGAAGGAGTTCATTGGAAAGTTCGTCATTGTATATCTTGATGACATACTGATTTTTAGTAGAACAGAAACAGATCACTTGAATCATTTGTCTATAGTGATGAAGAGGCTACAGCAAGAGAAGTTGCTGATAAATATGAAGAAATCATCATTCATGAAGAAAAAGCTCATTTATTTGGGGTTTGTTATTTCGACAGATAAGTTGAAGATGGATCCAGATAAAGTGGAGGTGATTAAGAATTGGCCATCACGAGTATTTTTGACGTTTGAAGTTTTCATGGATTCGCTAGTTTCTACAGAAAATTCATTAGGAATTTCAGTGGAATTAGTGCACCGATGATGGACACAGTGAAGAAAAGACATAAATCTTTTCACTGGACAGAAGAAGAAAAGAAAAGATTCAATTTATTAAATAAAAATATTACTGAACATCCAATTCTAGTGTTTCCATATTTTAGTAAGACGTTTCAGGTCAGGTGTGACGCTAGTGGATTTGCAATTGGAGCAGTTTTGAGCCAAGATGACAGGCCAGTTGCGTACTTCAGTGAGAAACTGAATGAAGTGAAACTGAAGTACTCCACTTATGATAAGGAGTTTTATGGGGTCATACAAGCACTGAATAAGTGGAGGCACTACTTGGTTCCTAAAGAGTTCGTTTTGTACAGTGACAATCATGCATTGCAATTTGTAACTCAACAGGAGAAGCTGAACCAAAGACATGTTAAATGGGTTGAATATATGCAGAATTTTACTTTTGTAACTAAGCATATTTCTGGAACTGCTAACAAAGTTTTTGATGCTTTGAGCAAGAAATGTTTTCTTATGCAGGAGTTCAGAGTCAAAACATTGGGTTTTGATAATCTCAAGGACATGTACAAGGATGATCCAGATTTCAAAGAGGCGTATGAGGCATCTGAGAATCCAATTCTCAAGGACAGAAGTCAATGGACTGAATATATGATCCAGGATGGATTATTATTCAGAGGCAATCAACTGTGTATTCCAAAATGCTCCATGAGGGAGAATCTGTTGAAGGAAAAACACAGTGGAGGATTGGCCAGACATTTTGGTCATGATAAAACGTTCTTGAAATTAAATGGCTCATATTTTTGGCCAGGGATGAGAGTAGATGTCAAAATATTTGTGGAAAGATGTAGAATTTGTCAGCACACAAAGGGAAGAAAACATAACACAGGGTTATATCATCCGTTACCCATACCAGAGAGGTCATGGGATGCAGTGAGCATGGATTTTGTGTTGGTATTGCCAAGAACGCAAAGAGGGTATGATTAAATCTTTGTGGTAGTGGATATATTTTTGAAAATGGCACATTTCATACCATGTCAGAAAACTAGTGACGCGACTCATATCACGAAACTGGTTTTCAAAGAAGTTGTTAGAGTTCATGGCTTACCAAGGAGTATAGTTTCAGATCGAGAAACCAAGTTCGTGGGACATTTCTGGAGGACTTTATGGAAGAAGCTGGGGAAAAAGTTGTCTTTTAGCTCAGCTTATCATCCTCAGATGGATTGGAAAACCAAATTTGTAAACAAAAGCTTGGAAGATTTACTAAGGAGCCTAGTGATTGAACACCACAGTCAGTGGGATCACATTCTGCCACAGGCAGAATTTACTTACAATGATTCGATCAATAGAAGCATGGGGTAGAGTCCATTTCAGATTGTTTATGGAATGCAACCCAGGGGAGTTTCTGAATTGAAAGATTCAGAATAGAATGAAACTAGAAGTGCTAGTGCAAAAGATTTCGCGGAAGCAATGAAAGAAATTCACAGCCAAGTGAAGGAGCGATTGCAGAATTCAAGCCAGGAGTATAAGCGCAGAGCAGATCAACATGGGAGAGAACTTCAATTTGAATTTGGTGATTTGATTCTTGCACATATGAGGAAGGATAGGTTCCCAAGGGGAACATATGACAAACTGAAAATGAAGAAGATTGGACCATGCAAGGTCTTAAGGAAATTTGGGGCAAATGCATATGAGATCGAATTACCAGATGGGATCATAATTTCACTGATATTCAAGATCTCATATTTGTACCCTTACAAATCTTAAGAAGCAGGAGAAGATAGTGAAAAAACAAAGGTTCAATGGGCTAAACAAATGGCTGTAGCTGGAAATCCAGAGATGGAGAGTATACTTGACAAGAGAGTCAGCAAGAGGACCAGGAGAAAAGAGTATTTCGAATACTTGGTCAAATGGAAGGGACATCCAGTTGAAGATGCCAGCTGGGAGAATGAAGCAGACATTCAAAAGCACAGGAAGACTATGCAAGAGCTCATGAACAGGAGTTCATGAAAATTTTCAAGCGAGGGAGTATGATGCAGGTGCATCTCCAGCAGCAAGCGAGCGTGGGACAAATGCCATTTCATTTTTGGCACATGTTGAAAATGTTTGAATTKTTTTGAAAGTTTGGATGCCCAGACATTAATGTAATAGTTAAGAGAGTGCATACTTCCATGTTGTAAATATATCATGAGCGATCCKCTCTCATCTGTAAGGTGTAGAGGCATTTATAGGCAGTTAATGTAAGTAGGTAGATTTAAATTCTAGATTAGACAGTTTTAGGAGCTGGAGGGAAAACGACTATAGACACCCTCATCTTGTATCATTTGTAACATTAACATTATCAATTGAGCATAGAGCATAGAGGAGAAGAAGCAGAGAGCTGTGTAGAAGAACCCATGTATAGAAGTTCTATGATTAATATATGAAGCTTTGATTCAGACTCATGGTGTTCAAATACTTTCTGTGTATACATGTTGAATGTTATGCTCATGGTTGTTTTACTCTTTCTGTTGTACATTTTCTTTTATGCTATGTATGTATGATTTCATGTTAAGTATTTGAAGTCTGAGAGAGTAAGGAAATGATTTTCCATTGTTTCTCTATCTGAGCAAGAGTTCCTGCAAGGAGTGTAGTGAAACATTCACAAGGAGTGCATCGACGGGTTCAGAGTTCATCTCTGAAAGCTCAGGAGGGATACCATTGTTCTCATCTTCCGCAGAAGTGCAAGTTAGGCACAGAAGCCGTGCAAGGTGTCGCGGGCTGGTTGGAAGTTCAGAACTTGTCAACCAAGGAGAGGATTGAAGACTGTTGTCGCAAGGAGTTGCACAGAGTCAAAGGATTCAAATACTTAGATGTATTTGAAGAGTGTCGCAAGGAGTGCATGCAAAAATCTCATAGGAGATTTCAGTTAGTGAAAGGAAGCTCAGGAGAATTAACGTCTTCAAGGTGTGAAGAGAAGAAGAGGGGTTTTGGTCATCGTGCAGAGGCCAATTCATAGTGAGGAGGATTACTGAGGTGACTCAGAACAAAAGTTATTTGAGGAAGAGTTTGGACGGTCGAAATTCTTCGAGGAGGAATCCCGAAATAGCGGGGATCGTTGGATCTACGGAAGCTGCGAGAGGGATAACGGTCAAGACAGAGCCATCCTTATAGCCTAGATTAACGTCAACCGTTGATCAATATTTTTAGGGCCATCAGATTATTTTGGAGTTTTGGACTTTGGAAGTCCGAGTTGCAAGTTTGGGCCTTAACACATCAAATCACGAAGTCTGAAAGAATTCTTGTCGAAGTTTGTGGAAAACAGCAAGGAGACGTACCGTTTCGGTATTTCGGAATTTTGAAGATCGAAAGGTGGAGTGGACAAAGAATTCAAGTGTTAGAATATTGAATTCCCAGTACGCGAAATTGCGCTGACCGTTGGATCAAGGGAGAGTTCACAGTCGTTTATCTCCTTGGAAGCGAAACCTTAGAGTTTCAGAATTTTGGGATTCGAAGGTTCGGGAATCCCGAGGGTATAGTAAAAGTGCATTTCAGTGATTGAAACCCCGAAATCGCGAAGAGAAAAGGGAGACCGGGACATATGTATTTTGGCAGATCGGGAATCGAAAGTTCGGGAGTCGAGGGGAAGAGTTGCATGACATCGCAACTCCCGAATTCACGAAAGCCGAAAAGCCAAAATTGACATCAGGAAAAGGTCAAGTGTTGGCATTTTAGGTTTCAAAGGTCGAAGAGGTAAGGTGCTTGACCACAGGATTCATGAATTCATGAAGTCCGATATCTCAAAATAAGAGAGAAAGTTTCTCAAGGTGTTGTTGTGGGTAGATTTCCCAAAAGGGAAATAGAGGAGTCAGTCGAGCTCTCGGGTTGAAAGGAAAAGTTCCTGTGCAGATCCTAACCTATGGGTCTGGGGAGGGGTCTTGCACCATCTGGTATCAGAGCCCTTCTCTGTTTGTATATTTCAGATAGAGGGAGCAAGAAAGATTTACATCCATTTCACCGAGAAGAAGAAACAGACAAACATCCAATCCACCATTGGAACAGGAAATGCCAAGAATAAGGGGTAGGCAATTACCTGATCCACCAGGGGCAAGAGATGTGTGTGAATTACATGCTAGGATGGATGCTATGGAAATAGCGCAGAGGCACACAGTTGGTGCTGGGGATCTTAGTGATTCTGAAAGTGAAAATGAAGCCGAACATGAAGGAGAAGAAGTTGCAGCCGAAGATGCAACAAATGAATGCCTACTCAGGGCTGTTGCAAGGATGGGTGCTAGGGCAAAAATGGACATTCCAGTATATGAAGGAAACCTGGATGTTGAAGAGATTCTAGACTGGATTAGAGCTCTGGACACATATTTTGAATATGAATATGTCAAGGAAGACAAAAAAGGTTAAACATGTTGTCACAAGACTTAAAGGACATGCATCATTGTGGTGGGATGAACTACAAGCTGACAGACGCTGCAAAGGCAAGCAGAAGATCAAGAGTTGGGATAGAATGATTGTG
The DNA here is from genome assembly GCA_009831015.1 of Picea engelmannii. Taxonomy (NCBI): domain Eukaryota; kingdom Viridiplantae; phylum Streptophyta; class Pinopsida; order Pinales; family Pinaceae; genus Picea; species Picea engelmannii. Next base: position 160,122 of record ML796808.1, on the reverse strand, counting down.
AATATGAAAGAAAAATTCATACCCAAGGATTATCAAATTACTCTGTTTCCAAGAATGCAAAATTTGAGACAGAAGCTGATGTCAGTGAAGGAGTACACTGAAGAATTCTACAAACTAAACATCAGGGCAGGTCATTGCGAAAGTGATGATGAAAAGGTTTCCAGATATATGAATGGTCTGAGATATGACATTCAAGATGAGATGAGCATGATGACCATCCAAACGGTGGAAGATGCTTATCATATGGCTCTAAAGGCTAAAGAGAAGTTGAGCCGAAAGAAGGCTCAAAGAGGCCGAGGTAGAAGTCAAGCCAGAGGAAAACCAGTTGCCCAGGATAGGAATCAGTGACCTAAAGAGGAATGGAAGAAACCTTAACCTCAGACAGAGAGAGGTGGAAGTTCACAGAGAGGACAGTATGCTGATAACAACACTTTTCCTCATGCTAGAGGAAGAGGAAGAGGCGGAGGTGGAGTAGTAAAATGTTTCACATGCGGAAAGAATGGGCATAAGTCTTATGAATGTCTAGATAAGAAGAAAGAAGGTGGTGAAACTCACATTGCTGAAGCACAAAGAAGGAATGTTGAGGCAGAAGATGTTGAAGGTGGAAGATCACTCATGATGAGGAAAGTTCTCTTAACACCAGAGAAGGAAGTAGAAAATCCAGTCCAAAGGAACAGACTTTTTCGGACTGCTTGCAAGACCAAAGATAGGGTATGAAAGGTCATCGTGGATAGTGGTAGCATGGAAAATCTTGTTTCTACAAAGATGGTAGAAAAGATGGAGCTGGAGACTATTGAACATCCAAGCCCATACAGAGTTTCATGGCTACAAAAAGGACACTAGGTAAATGTCACTAAACAATGTTTAGCTGAAATTAAAATAAGAGGATATAAGGATGAAATACTATGTGATGTCATTCCCATGGATGTTTGTCATCTATTGCTGGGTATACCATGGCAATATGATAGGAATGTGATTCATGATGGGAGAAAGAACACATACACCCTAGATAAGAATGGGAGAACTCACATGTTGTTGCCGATTAAGGATAAAGAAGTGAAACTAGAAGTAAGCAACACTGTACTTCTCATGAGTGGGAAGGAACTTCTTAAGGAGGTTAAGAAGAAGGAAGATCCACAATTCATTGTGGTCAAGAAACGTAGAATTGTTTTGACTAGCACAAGAGTGGATGATTTACCAGAGGAAATCCAATAGCTACTGGAAGAATTTGTTGATATAGTAGTGGTCGAACTACCTCGTTCATTGCCACCTATCAGAAGTATAAGTCATCATATTGATCTTATATCTAGAGCTAGTTTACCAAGAAAAGATGCATATAGATTGATGCCGCAGGAGAATCAGGTGGTCAAAAGACAAGTCCAGGACTTAATGGACAAATGATTGGTTAGAGAAAGCTTGATTCCATGCGTTGTTCCAACGGTGCTCAGTCCAAAAAAAATGGAGGCTAGAGAATGTGTACAGACTCAAGGGCAATTAAGAAGATTACCATCAGGTACATATTTCCATTGCCAAGAATGGATGATTTGATGGATTTCTTGAGTGGAGCGAATTTTTTTTCGAAGATTGATTTGAAGAGTGGATATCATCAGATTCGTATGAGAGAAGGTGATGAATGGAAGACAACATTCAAGACGAATGAGGGGCTGTATGAATGGCTTGTTATGCCGTTTGGCTTAACGAATGCACCCAATACTTTCATGAGGTTGTTGAATGAAGTCCTGAAGGAGTTCATTGGAAAGTTCATCATTGTATATCTTGATGACATACTGATTTTTAGCAGAACAGAAACATATCACTTGAAGCATTTGGCTACAGTGATGAAGAGGCTACAACAAGAGAAGTTGCTGATAAATATAAAGAAATCATCATTCATGAAGACAGATCTCATTTATTTGGGGTTTGTTATTTCTATAGATAAGTTGAAGATGGATCCAAATAAAGTGGAGGTGATTAAGAATCAGCCATCACCAAAGAGTATCTTTGAAGTTCGAAGTTTTCATGGATTGGCTAGTTTCTACAGAAAATTCATCAAGAATTTCAGTGGAATTAGCATACCAATGATGGACACAGTGAAGAAAAGACATAAATCTTTTCACTGGACAGAAGAAGCAGAGAAAAGCTTCAATTTATTAAAGAAAAAGATTACTGAACATCCAATTCTGGTGTTGCCATATTTCAGTAAGACATTTCAGGTCAGGTGTGACACTAGTGGATTTGCAATTGGAGCGGTTTTGAGCCAAGATGACAGGACAGTCACGTACTTCAGTGAGAAACTGAATGAAGCGAAAGTGAATTACTCCACGTATGATAAGGAGTTTTATGTGGTCATACAAGCACTGAAGAAGTGGAGGCAGTACTTGGTTCCTAAAGAGTTCGTTTTGTACAGTGACAATCATGCATTGCAATTTGTAACTCAACAGGAGAAGCTGAACCAAAGACATGTTAAATGGGTTTAATATATGCATAATTTTACTTTTGTAATTAAGCATATTTCTGGAATTGCTAACAAAGTTGTTGATGCTTTGAGCAGGAAATGTTTGCTTATGCAGGAGTTCAGAGTCAAAACATTAGGTTTTGATAATCTCAAGGACATGTACAAGGATGATCCAGATTTCAAAGAGGCATATGAGGCATCTGAGAATCCAATTCTCAAGGACAGAAGTCAATGGACTTAATATATGATCCAGGATGGATTATTATTTAGAGGCAATCAACTGTGTATTCCAAAATGCTCCATGAGGGAAAATCTGTTGAAGGAAAAACACAGTGGAGGATTGGTCAAACATTTTGGTCATGATAAAACGTTCTCAAAATTAAATGGCTCATATTTTTGGCCAGGAATGAGAGCAGATGTCAAAATATTTGTGGACAGATGCAGAATTTGTCAGCACACAAAGGGAAGAAAATAGAACACAGGGTTATATCATCCGTTACCCATACGAGAGAGGCTGTGGGATGTGGTGAGCATGGATTTTGTGTTGGGATTGCCAAGAACGCAAAGAGGGTTTGATTCAATCTTTTTGGTAGTGGACAGATTTCTGAAAATGGGACATTTCATACCATGTTAGAAAACCAGTGACGTGACTCATATCGCGAACCTGTTTTTCAAATAAGTTGTCAGACTTCACGGCTTACCAAGGAGTATAGTTTCAGATCGAGACACCAAGTTCATGGGACATTTCTAGAGGAATTTATGGAAGAAGCTGGGGACAAAGTTGTCTTTTATCTCTTCTTATCATCCTCAGATGGATGGGCAAACCGAAGTTGTGAATAGAATCTTGGGAGATTTACTAAGGAACCTAGTGACTGAACACCACAGTCAGTGGGATCACATTCTGGCATAGGCATAATTTGCTTACAACGATTTGATCAATAGAAGCACGGGGCAGAGTCCATTTCAGGTTGTTTATGGAATTCAACCAGGGGGGAGTTTCTGAATTGAAAGATTCAGAACAGAATGAAACTAGAAGTGCTAGTGCAGAATATTTTGCAGAAGCAATGAAAGAACTTCATAGCCAAGTGAAGGAGCGATTGCAGAATTGAAGCCAGGAGTATAAGCGCAGAGCAGATCAACACAGGAGAGAACTTCAATTTGAAGTTAGTGATTTGATTCTTGCACATCTGAGGAAGGAGAGGTTCCCAAGGGGAACATATAACAAACTGAAAATGAAGAAGATTGGGCCATGCAAGTTCTTAAGGAAATTTGGGGCAAATGCATATGAGATCGAATTACCCGATGGGATAGAAATTTCACCGATATTCAACATCTCAGATTTGTACCCTTACAGAATTGAAGAAGCAGGAGAAGACAATGAACAGATAAAGGTTTAGTGAGATAAACAAATTCCTTGTAGCTGGAAAGCCACAGATGGAGAGTATACTTGACAAGAGAGTCAGCAAGAGGACCAGGAGAAAAGAGTATTTCGAATACTTGGTCAAATGGAAGGGACATCCAGTTGAAGATGCTAGCTGGGAGAATGAAGGAGACATTCAAAATCATGGGAAGACTGTGCAAGAGCTCATGAATAGGAGTTCATGAAAATTTTCAAGCAAGGGAGTATGATGCAGGAGCATCGCCAGCAGCAAGCGAGCGTGGGACAAACGCCATTTCATTTTTGGCACATGTTGAAAATGTTTGAATTGTTTTGAAAGTTTGGATGCACAGACATTAATGTAATAGTTAAGAGAGTGCGTACTTCCATGTTGTAAATAGATCTTGAGCGATACACTCTCATCTGTAAGGTGTAGAGGCATTTATATGCAGTTAATGTAAGTAGGTAGATTTAAATTCTAGATTAGACAGTTTTAGGAGCTGGAGGGAAAACGACTATAGACACCCTCATCTTGTATCATTTGTAACATTAACATTATCAATTGAGCATAGAGCATAGAGGAGAAGAAGCAGAGAGCTGTGTAGAAGAACCCATGTACAAAAGTTCTGAGATTAATATATGAAGCTTTGATTCAGACTCATGGTGTTCAAATACTTTCTTTGTATACATGTTGAATGTTATGCTCATGGTTGTTTTACTCTTTTTGTTGTACATTTTCTTTTATGCTATGTATGTATGATTTCATGTTAAGTATTTGAAGTTTGAGAGAGTAAGGGAATGAGTTTCGATTGTTTCTCTATCTGAGCAAGAGTTCCTACAAGGAGTGCAGTGAAACGTCTGCAAGGAGTGCGTCGACGAGTTCAGAGTTCATCTCTGAAAGCTCAGGAGGGATACCATTGTTCTCATCTTTTGTAGAAGTGCAAGTCAGGCACAGAAGTCATGCAAGGTGTGCGCAGGCTGGTTGGAAGTTCAGAACTTGTCAACCAAGGAGAGGGTTGAAGACTTCTCTCACAAGGAGTTGCATAGAGTCAAAGGATTCAAATACTTAGACATATTTGAAGAGTGTCGCAAGGAGTGCGTGCAGAAATCTCATAGGAGATTTGAGTTAGTGAAAGGAAGCTCAGGAGAATTAGCATCTTCAAGGTGTGAAGAGAAGAAGAGGGTTTTTGTTCATCATGCAGAGGCCAAGTCATAGTGAGGACGATTACTGAGGTGACTCAGAAAAGAAGTTCTTTGAGGAAGAGTTTGGATGGTCAAAATTCTTCGAGGAGGCATCCCGAAATAGCGGGGATCGTTGGATCTACGGAAGTTGCGAGAGGGATAACAGTTAGGACAGATCCATCCTTTGGATAGCCTAGATTAACATCAACCGTTGATAAAGATTTCCGGGGCCGTCAGATTATTTTCGAGTTTTGGACTTCGGAAGTCTGAGTTGCAAGTTTGGGCCTTGACACATCAAATCGCGAAGTTTGAAAGAATTCTTGTCCAAGTTTGTGGAAAATAGTAAGGAGAAGTACCATTTCGGTATTTCGGAACTTCGGAGATCGGAAGGTGGAGAGGACAAAGAATTCAAGTGTTATCATATTGAATTCCTGGTACACAAAATCACGCTGACTGTTGGATCAAGGGAGAGTTCACAGCCATTGATCTCCTTGGAAGCGGAACCTTAGAGTTTCGAAATTTCAGAATTCGGAGGTTCGGGAATCCTGAGGGTATAGTAAAAGCGCATTTCGGTGGTTGAAACCCCAAAATTGCGAAGAGAAAAGGGAGACCGGGACATCTATATTTCGGCATATTGGGAATCGGAAGTTCGGGAGTCAAGGGGAAGAGTTGCATGACATCGCAACTC
>ML796808.1:118077-135769 GCA_009831015.1 Picea engelmannii | reverse complement strand
ACTAGGACATGACCCAAGTCATGAACATTGTAAATCGATTAAAGATGAATGGTGAATGACTTCTACATCAAAAAGTGTTATAGAATGTTCTTATAACCTTTCCCAAGAAGTTTGGTGCAGTGATTGTAGACATTAAAGAGTCTAAGGACTTGAAAAAACTATCGGTAGATGAGTTGTTGACATCGTTGCTATCACATGAATCCAAAATGAACATATGTGTTGATTCTTTGGAGAGCACTTTCAAGTCTCAGTTTTCTATCTCAAGAGGCAAAGATAGATCAAGATCAAGAAGTAGGAGTAGAAGCAACAAAACAAGTGGCTAAAGAGACGGTAAAGAACATCTAGAACAAGAAAGGAGACTAGGTCAAAAACTTCATATCTCAAAAGGGAGTAGCAACAAAAGATCACAGCAAAATCAGAGGTATGACAAATCCAAGGTCAAGTATTTTTAGTGTCATTATGCAAATGAATGTAGGACGAAGAAGACTAACCTTAGTAAACAAAATGCAAATTATTCTAACACCTATAAGAACTATGAAGACTCTTTATTTCTTACTTGTAATGTTTCCCAAGAGATTTCTATTGACATTTGGCTTATAGATAGTGGGTGTAGAAATCACATGATAGGCAATAGAAATCTAATTGAAAATCTAGATGATTCAATAAGAACACAAGTTAAATTGAGGACAAATAGTATTGTAAATGTTATGGGAAAATGGATGGTTAACATATTGACCAAGTAAGGCCGAAAAAGGCACATACCACATGTGTATTATGCCCCAGGTTTGAAACATAATCTCATTAGTGTTGGCCAACTTACCCAAAAAGGGTATGATGTAATTTTTGAGTGAGGTGATTGTTTGATATACAAAAAAAATCCGACTAAGATGTTAATTTCTCGGGTGAATATGAAAAAAAATAGAATGTATCATATTGTGATGAATTATGGTAGACAAGATGCTTCATTTGCCCAAAAGAAAACATGTTTGGATGATTTTTGGTTGTGGAATTTCAAATTTGGTCATCTACATTTTGGTGGACTAAATTTATTGCAGCAAAAAAGGATGGTTAAAGGTTTGCCTCCCATTTAAGAGCCAACAAGTTCATGTGAGAGATGCATTTTGGGAAAGCAACATAGGGGTCGTTCCTTTAAAGGGGCATCTTATAGAGAAAAGACACCCTTGAATCTAGTTCATAGAGAAGTGTGTGGGCCTATGCAGACCTAGTCATTAGGAGGAAGTTAGTACTTCCTAACCTTCATAGATGATTACAACATAAATACTTAGGTGTAATTTCTTGCAAAGAAATATTAAACTTTTGGAAAGTTCATAGAATACAAGGCATTGGTGGAGAAGCAAAGTGGTCATCAAATAAAAGTGTTAAGGTCAGACATGGGTGGTGAATATGATTCAAATGATTTTCATGATTTCTGCGAGAAACATGGAATCAAAATAATTTTTACAACAATGTAGACACCTCAAAAAATGGTGTGCATGAAAGGAAAACTATAACCATTATAAATATGTCTAGAAGCATGTTGAAGGAAAAACATTTTTCAAATGAATTTTGGGGAGAAGTAATAGCTTTCTCTTTTTATGTTTTGAATATCTCCCAGTCAAAGTATGAAGAAAAAAGTCCCACAAGAAGCATGGAAAGGTATGAGATACAATGTAGAGAATCTTAGAGTATTTGGTTGTGTTGCATACACTCGTGTACCTAAAGAGTTGAGGAGGAAGTTAGATGATATACATGGAAAATGCATCTTTCTTGAGTATACTAATCCATCCAAGGAACACAAATTGTATAATCATGTTACAAAGAAGGTGATAATCATGTGATAATCAATATGGATATTGAATTCAAAGAAGATGGAGCATGGGATGGAGGCATAGACAAGACTATATCTATTGGAGTAGTACCTCAAGTAGAAGATGAGGAAAAGGAGAAAAACTCACATGGTGGAAAATAAGGTTTGAAAAACCCAATCACCAGTCAGAGGCACTCCAACAAGGACTCCAAGATTTTTTTTTCATGGCGAGCCATGTAGCCCAACATGCCAGTCTATTTCTATTTATCAATCAATTCTTGAATATAAACCTACAATTACTTCCCTAAAATCTAAAAATACTAGAAGTTTGATAGAAATCTATGAAGATATAAATGTGCATTCAAATTTTGAATTGTTTATTTGTCAACCCACATGTTTTGAAGAAGAAACTAAAGAAGAAAATTGGGTAAAAGAAATGGATAAATAAATGGATTCCATAGAGAAGAATGATACATAATATATAGTAGAAATACGAAGGTAAATATTGCATTGGTGTAAAATGGGTTTAGAAAACCAAGATGAATGAGAAAGGAGAGGTTGAAAAGTACAAGGCTATATTGGTAGCAAAAGGTTTTGCACTGTTAGAATATAATGTATGTGCTCGTTTAACCATAGACAATATATCAATGTTGTCACCCAGCCATAGGTCGAAGCCACCCCTGAGCACCTTAACCTTAACAGAGAATCACTCCAAAAGAAATCCTAGGATAGATATCCAAACAAGATAATGCATCTCTCTCCAGGGATAGCGCACCAAGCAAGAATAACAAAGTAGAAATTCCAAACCATAACCAAGAGAGCATCCTAGCCAAAACCAAAATCTGCTAGTTGCAGTAACTGCAACTGCAACTCTTCTCCAAACTTGCGCACTACTACATTTGTGAGGTGTGTGTACAAATGAGCCCAGACGCTCTTTATTTATAGTCCTCTAGGTCACTTAGTTGGGCCGACTTCTTCTCTTGGAGACTAATAACTTAATATAAATCATTTTCTTGAGCCGACTAGTCTTCTACGGTTATTTAGGTTTTCTTCTTGCTTCCCAGATTATTCTATTCTCATCAGGTTTACATGTGGAGGTAAATACCTCCCACAACTATCATAATATCAACACTCCCTCCTAGCTAGGGAGGTATTGAAGGAAATGGTCTTGAGCACAAACATAACATTGAATCGGTAGCATCATCATAGCCACACATGATTTCTCATGATCAAATCACGAGCACCATCATCACTATCAATATCATATGATAACATCAACTGCATCATCTCTCAAAGGCATATTGCATCTGAGTAATCAAGCATGATGTTCAATAAGTCACTCACTCCACATAGTGATACAAGAATCATTATTCTAATACAGACATATGTACTAGAAGAATAATTGTTCCAACAGATGTTGGAAGCCATACCATGGGCTACAAAGACTATTCTTCTAATCTGGACATGTGTCCTATAAGAATAATTTTCTTGGACCATTTTTCGCCTCGCAAATGTCATTCCACCAGCACACTGACTATCCATCTAGCTAATAATATTCATGTCAATAAGAACAATGTAATTTAATATGACACAACTGTGTCTATCCATAGTAGTACAATCCAGTGGTATGCTATCATACCAAGTAGCACACAACTACTTAAACAATGACACATAGTCACAACTAGTGGAACACATCCACCACAGTAGCATACATATACTTTCTAGAGACATATAGTCTCCATAGCAGTTATATCATCTGATATCAACCTGCACAAAAAAAAATGTCATGATATAAAATGAATCATCTGGGTCATTATTCCACTCACATCTGTGAGATCTGGAAGGGAGTCTTCCCTCAGAGAGTGAAAACATCAATGATGAGCTATCTGGACTATTCTTTTCAAGAAAGAAAGAATAATTGTCCTGATTTATGAGCCTAGACCATTCACCTATCTGGTCCATTCCTCCAACACTAAACAAAGTGCAACCTGGAGAGAATGAGTCTGCCATAGGAAATGCATGTCCCTGATTTTTGAACCTGGACCATTCCTCCAACACTAAACAAAGTGCAACCTATAGAGAATTAATTTTTCCTAGGGAATGACTGTCCCACACCAACCTCCAAAACAGACCATTCTTCGAAACTGCTCACAACTGTGAGCTTCAAAAGAATTATTGTTCGGTGAGGCGGACCAGTCTTATTGACCACTAACAAGAGTGACCATGAAGAAGAAATACTATCCTATACCATTCCCCCACACTGGCCACAAGGGGAAACACTATCTATGGTACATCAACAATCCATCGAACCATTTTCATTACAAAAATGATTGTTCGATCTAGACCATTTTCCAAACTGGAAAATTCCCATCCGTCAGAAATCTCAAACCACTTTCCGAACTGGAAAGGGAACTGCTCATCCTCGACCATTTTTTGAACTGAAAAATGACTGTCCATAAATCAATAACACATCAATTCTCACTCCCAACTTGGGATTCATTTCTTCCCTTTTCAATAAGGAAGTTGCCTCCATGAGCTCCAACTTGTTTCTAAGTATGCAAACTCTTTCATCTTGGACAGAGGCTTTACCAAAAATATATGCTTATTTGCTCCTCTGTGGAGATATATTGGAGAAACACTTATCCTTTTTGGACCTCATCACAGAGAATGTAATGCTTGATCTCAATGTACTTCGGTCTTTATGGAACACTAGTTTTCTATGAAGGCTTCATATAGATCTGAAAATTATAATATATCATAGTTGGATTCAATGCTTTTATTTCCTGCTATCTCATAACATCGTGGAAAGGGTCAAACTGGAACATATCCAAGTGGCACTTCTTCTGTCATCATGAGAGTTTGTCATGGATTATCAATCCATCATCCTGGACTTCTGAGTAACCATTCTGATACAATATCTCTGTTTATAGAAGGTTTTTTTTTTCACCATGCTTCTGCTGTACATTGGAGGATCTGTACCAAGTTGTTTGAATCCGTATAAGATATTCTTCCATATGCATACAAGACTCTCTTTCTGATATACCTCAAAACCTTGAGGTTGCTCTACATATGCTTCTTGTTCAATTATTCTCAGAACATTCCTTACATTTATCTAATGTAAACTCTAACCCATGGATATTGCATAAGATATAATGGCTCATGTAGAGGTATGTCTGGAAAAAGATATCATCATAGTCCTCTCCCTCCATCTGGGAGAACCTTTGGTTCTGGATCTCGCAATGATTTCATTCATAAGTATTCCATACACTGTTCTTCATCACAACTTTCATTTCTTTTTCTTGATTGCTTCTAGAAGGTTCAGATCAGGCTGGTAGTCTTATTATTCTTGATACAATGACTGGTTGTTCTGGATTTTCTTTCTCTCTTGGAATGTTCATGTTCTTCCTCATGTTTCTCTTTAGCTCTTGGGTCCATGGAGTTTTCTATAGATTCCATTCCCTGAAGATTCCAAATTCTTTCTTTCATCATACGATCATGGATGTGGATGGACAACCAAGGATACTTTAAGGCTTATTTTGGAAGAAGAATTCTTCTAAAGTCACACTGAACATGTGTTGATTTTCATGGTTGCTATCATGGATAGATACTTAATCATATTGAATGGATCATATAATTTAGGATTAGCTCCCTCCTAATCATTGCTTCATGCATGAATGCATGCTCTTCTTTTGGAAATATATAATCGGCTCCCTCCATCTAACAGAGTCCACACTTCCTTCTGCATCCTTATTTCCTTCTGCAAAGTGTCATAAGTCTTTTTCCAATTTCCTCTTGATTGGTGACTTCTTTTTGTCTTTAGTTATTCTAGGTTTCTTCAAGATTGATTTTGATTTTGGCTTATCTTGCAGCTGTTACTTATGTGATAACTTCCACATGAATTGTTACTAGGGTTTGTTGATGTACTTCATACTTTCATGTGTATTTCCCGACTTGTATTCATTGTGATAGCAATCCTTATCTTGTTGTTCCTCCATAGGTATAGTTTCTCTTTGAACATATTATCTTCTAGGAAATAGATATGTACAGAAAACATGGTATGTACAATGTTGGATTTACTTCACACACACCTAGTATTTATTTTTCCTAAGGTTTTTATTTGTTTATTAGTCATAATTAGTCATTATCCAGTCTCCTAAATTTTAGAAGAGAATATTCCACCTGGAGAATATTCTCTTTTAGTTCACACTTTTGTTTGACTAGTTGAGTTGAGTTTAGATGTTGCATTGGGATCATCACCATGATAATTCGACCTTGCCTTGGTATCATCACCAAAGTGGTGCATTATCCTTGATTCCTTGAGTTAACTCCTCACTACTTTTTGTTCAGTCAGTTAACTGAAGACCAGTTGACTAGTTAACTCAACTAGGTGGCAGTTCACTCCCGTAACTGCTTGAGAGACTAGAATAGTTGGCAATTCACTCTTGTAACTTCCAGTGTGTGTCCAGATTACTCTAGATCACCACTATGGCGACTTGGTTCACCTCAAGTTGAACTCATTGAGTTATACATAGTATATCATGTGTAAATTATTCATTATTCATAACGGTTAATGATAATTATTTCCATTATTTCTCTCCTTCTTCTTCTTTTTCCAATTCTCTCTGCAAATGTGTGTATCATTTTTTAGATAGATCTATTCTTTGCAGGTCAAAAAATTTACATGGTATCAAAGCCGACCGATTGCTAAGAAAAAGCTACACCAAAATTTTTTGTAGGTATAAAAGATCGAAGACAGCGAAAAGATCAAATTCCAAAAAGAATTCATTCTTACACCTTACAACTATTTTGCATGGAAGGAGAAAATAACCATACATCTCCTATCCAGAGGGTTTTATAGGTTAACCATGAATACAGATACAGATCCAACATCAGCCATAGAAAAATCCAAGTACTTAAATCGCATGGATTAGGCACTCGGAACAATTTGTAGTCTTATTTCTCCCGATCTTCTTTTTCATATATCTTCATGTAAGACTCCCAATGAAGCCTGGACCATCTTGGAAGGGCTCTTTGGAAAATAGGATGATATGAGGGGACACATGCTGGAGGTGGATTTGCTCACATTGGATCCAAAAATCTTCGAGAATATCCAAGATTTCTTTACAAAATTCAAGGATTTACTGTCGCAACTCAAAGCTTGTGGGGTTGATAAATAGAAGGAGGAGAAACAAATGGTTCTCACCATTCTCTCCAAGCTTGGTCCTGAATTCTCAGTATTCATATCGACATTCCATACTGTCAGATTCGCCTCTGGAGCCACCTGGAAAATGCCTTCTCTTGAGGACTTTATCGAATCCTTGACACAAGAGAAAACCAAGCTCATCAACATGGGCACAATCAAAGGTCCAAGGGCATATGCACTCATTGTGCATGATGGCAGCCACAAATATCAGAAATCTAAAGACAAAGATAAGAAAAAATCTCATGCACATACGAAGAAGGAAGGGTAAACAAAACCCTTCACCGATGCCTCTGGATCCAAAGGAGAAAAGGGAAGAAAATGAGAGAAATGCACATATTGTCACAAAGGATTCCATTCGGAATCCGCATGCATGCAAAAGAAAATAGATCTGATGTCTCAGATACTTCAGCAAAACAATCTTGGAGATCGCATCCCTGAGGGTGCAAAGAAGAAGAAGCCAGAAGATCTGAATTCTAACAAAGGAAATTCTAGCCATGCCTTGATTTCCATCAACTCCTCTCCCAATGCTTGGATCATAAATTCAGGAGCATCACATCACATGGATGCCTCAGAAGTAGTCTATTATTCTTTGGATGCATGCAAAGGTCCTCCTATTTTGATGGGGGACAACTCTTCTGTCGAAGTCACCGGCAAAGGAAGGATTGAACTCACCAACGAAAGCTTCGAGAACGTGTTGCATGTTCCCAAGCTTTATGTCAACCTTCTCCCCATGTATCAGATGGCGAATTCGGGCACCGGAAAGAAAGTTGTATTCACACCAAATTCCATGGACATATACGACATGCAAACCAACTCCAGGGTTGCTACTGGTGAGGTAAATCATCATTCTAGATTATATACATTTTCTGAATTCATTGAACCTGATTCTGCTTTACTGCTTACTCATGTTGATGAAAGTAGTAGGATATGGCACAGAAGGTTTGGACATTTGAATTTCAGATACATGCAACATCTTAGCAAGCACAGATTAGTTGATGGTCTACCAGACATCCATTTCTCCAAGGGAGTATGTGAGGGATGCGTTCTCGGAAAACACCCTCAAGAGAAATTCATCAAAGGAAAGTCTCAGCGAGCTTCCACACCTTTAGATCTGATCCACAGTGACCTCATGGGTCCTTTTCCGCATCCATTGATCAGAAAAGTGAAGTTTGTTCTCATTTTTGTTGATGATTTCTCATGTTTTACTTGGATCTACTTTCTTTTTACATGCATTGTACCTTGAGAGGGGGATTTTCCCATGAGGTTTTCCCTCTTTCCTCACTTTGTTTTCAATGTATCTTTTGTACTTGGGTACCTAACATGGCCTCGTTGCCAGGACCCAATCTTTATTTTCACCATAATGATGTTCGGGGGGGGGGGGGGGGGGGTGTTGGAGTTACTTCACACACACCTAGGATTTCTTTTTCCTAAGGTTTTTATTTGTTTATTAGTCATAATTAGTCATTATTCTCCTATATTTTAGGAGAGAATATTCCATCTAGAGAATATTCTCTTTCAGTTCACACTTCAGTTTGACTAGTTGAGTTGAGTTTAGATGTTGCATTGGGATCATCACCATGAAACATTGGGATTATTACCATGATAATTCGACCTTGACTTGGTATCATCACCAAAGTGGCGCATTAGCCTTGATTCCTTGATTTAACTCCTCACTACTTTCTTTTCAGTTAGTTAACTGAAGACTAGTTGACTAGTTAACTCAACTAGGTGGCAGTTCACTCCCGTAACTGCCTGAGAGACTATAATAGGTGGTAGTTCACTCCTGTAACTGCTGGTGTGTGTCTAGATCACTCTAGATCACCACTATGGTGACTTGGTTCACCTCAAGTTGAACTCATTGAGTTATACAGAGTATATCATGTGTAAATTATTCATTATTCATAACGGTTAATGGGAATTCTTTCCATTCTTTCTCTCCTTCTTCTTCTTTTTCCAATTCTCTCTGCAAATGTGTGTATCATTGTTTATCTAGATCTATTATGTGCAGGTCAACATATTTACATACAATAACTATGAAGAGTATTGTTACCTTGTCTTAGAAGAAGAATTCTATTTTGTCCTACTTGGCTTTCTTTGAGGGCTCCCTTTCTCCGGCAACTGATGATTCGTGTGTTTCCTTCCTTTTCTTTAAATCAGGACAATGATTTTTGTAGTGACCATACTTTCGACAATTGAAGCATTGTATTTTTGACATATCATTCTCTTGATTTGGTTTCTTCCTGGAGCCAAAATTATTCTTATTCCTGAAATTCTTGAACTTTGTTGTGAAGGCCTTATCATCGTATTTATCTTGGGGTTTCTCTTTTGCACTAATCCTTGATTCTTGTTGTGCACAACAAGTCCAAAGTTCTTCAAATGTGGGATACTCCTTCCTTGTGTTCATTCTTGTGGAAAATGCATCACATGTCTTTGGAATACCATTGAGTACTATATTTACCAGTTCCTTCTCTGAAGTGATCTCTTCAATGGCTTGTAGTTGATATCTCAACTGAGATATTTTCACAAAGTATGATGTTATGCTATCATCATCATTCATTTTTATCTCACGGATCTCATTCTTCAGACTCATTACCTGTCCAATGTTTCTGACTGAGAAGAGGTTTATTAGGGTATCATACATCTTCTTAGATGATTCAAGATGGGATATGTAGGGTATCAAGTGGTATTTTATAGATTCCACTATGATACTCATGGAATTGATGTCATTATCTTTGAACTTCTCCATAACTGCAATGTTCTGAGGTTCCTTCTCTTTTCCTTCTTCAAACTCCGGTTCCACAATATTTCCTTTCACGATATCCAACAATTTGTTCTTGGAAAGGATGAGATCAATCCTTTTCTTCCATGTTCTGAAGTTAGAATCCCCTTCTAAGTTGTTTTCTAACTTCATAGAGTAAGTCATAATTGCTTTGACTTGGTCAACCCTTGATTTTGACCAAAAAATCAAACTTGACATCTTGTTTTACTGAGAGTACCAGGAGATGTGCTAGGCTAGGGCACACTATTCTATCCAGAAATTAGGTCAATCTCTTTACTTAAGGTGCCTCAATGAGAGGGTTAGGGTTTCGTTGTTGCAAACGAAACTGGGTGCAACTGCAACTGAGAAAATCCTCCCAATCCATATTCCAGTGGTTATATTGTTTGAAGATAGTGTGGGCCCATAACCTGTTAGAATATAATGGATGTGCTCGTTTAACCATATAAAATATATCAATATTGTCACCCAA
Organism: Picea engelmannii; assembly: GCA_009831015.1. Classification (NCBI taxonomy): domain Eukaryota; kingdom Viridiplantae; phylum Streptophyta; class Pinopsida; order Pinales; family Pinaceae; genus Picea; species Picea engelmannii. The sequence goes on along the minus strand of ML796808.1, from coordinate 125,511 downwards.
TCATAGGATGAAGCCACCCCTAAGCACCTTAACCTTGGCAAAGAATCATTCTAGAAGCAAACCCTAGGCTAGATATCCAAACAAGATAGCACATCTCTCTCCAGGGATAGCGTTCCAAGAAAGAATAACAAAGAAGAAAGTCCAAACCATAACCAAGAGAGCATCCCAACCAAAACTGGAATCTGCTAGTTGCAGCAGCTACAACTGCAGCTCTTCCCCAAACTTGCGCACTACTGCAGTTGTGAGGTGTGTGTACAAATGAGCTCAAGCTCCCTTTATTTATAGTCCTCAAGGTCACTTATCTAGGCCGACTTCTTCTCTTGGAGACTAATAACTTAATATAAATCATTTTCTTGAGCCGACTAGTCTTCTAGGGTTATTTGGGGTTTCTTCTTTCTTCCCGGATTATTCTATTATTGGCAGGTTTACACATGGAGGTAAATACCTCCCGCAACTACCATAATAACAACATGCACATCAACCTAGAATCGATTATTATGATACATTTGTGCCAGTTGCAAGGATAGATACAGTCAGAGTTGTCTTATCCATAAAATCCCAAAACACTTGGAGAGATTATCAAATGGATGTAAAGTCTACATTTTTAAATGGAATTCTAGAAGAAGAAGTTTATGTGTAGTAGCCACGAGGGTACGAGATAAAAATATAGGGACATAAGGTATACAAGTTGAAGAAGGCTCTCTATGGACTCAAGCAATATCCAAGATCTTGACCTACAACAAGATACACTCATATTTGATCAACCATGGATTTAAGATAAGAAGTAGTGAACCCACTCTATATACAAAGCTAACTCAACAAGGAAAAATTATAATTGTTTGTCTATATGTTGATGACATCATTTTCATTAGAAACCAGATGAATTAATTCCTTGGCATAGAGGTAAATTAGTTAAATTATGGAATATTTATATGTCAAGCAAAATATGCATTGGATGTGCTAAAAATATTTAGAATCGTGAATTGAAAGGTATCACCCACATCGGTAGAAAAAGGAAGAAAAATTAGCAAAGGAGATAAAGGTTCAAATGTATATTAGGTACATTATTCAAGAGATTAGTTCACGGTTTCATGTACCTCATTTCCACTAGACCAAACATTTTCTTTGTAGTTAGGTTTATGGAGACACCTAAAGAAATGCATTGGCAATTTGGAAAAAGGATTTTGGGATACATTGTAGGAACAACAATATATGGTATTTTATACTCAAACAATGAGACTAATTGTTTGATTAGCTATACCAATAGTGTCATTGCAAGTATCCTAGATGATAGAAAGTGTACTTCAGGGTATGTATTTCATCTTGGTTCATGTGTGACTTCATGGGAACCCAAGGATTATCCCATTGTCATGATCTCATCAATAGAAGATGAATATATCTTGTCAACTAGTTTGGTTAGGATCAATATTTGATGAAATTCAATGAGGATAGGAAGTACCAAATCTAGTTTATTATGACAACAATTCAACCATATCTATATCCAAGAATCATGTGTTTCACCAAAAAACAAACATATTGATAATATATATCACTTCATTAAAGAACTTGTAAAAAAATGCTAATATATATTTAAAATTTTGTAATTCAAAAGACTAATTGGTTGATATATTTACAAAGACACTAGGAAGTGATGTTTTTGAATTTCATAGACATAATCTAGGTGTTATAGATGTTGAAGCATTCACTGACCATAATTAAGGGGGAGTGTTGGAATATGCTAATTACTTTAATAAATATCTTACTCTCTATAATAAATGTGGTAGTTGTAGAAATCTCTAGCGCTGCCAAAATCGACTTCATAAACCCAATTTTAGATAGTTCTCTATATTTTTGTTAAGGTTTTCTCTAAATTATGCATATATACTTGATTTGAGATTCAACGAAATTAGATATAATTGGGATCGATCATCTAATTGATTGAGCTATAGCAAATCTAGTGTGTGTGTATTTTGAACTATAGCTCATCGTGTGTGTGTTTTGGTGTAAGTTTATGCATTTTTCCCCCTCTTTCACCAAAGAGAAGGAGAAGGAAGAGGTTGAATGAGATACTTTTTATGATGTGTTGTGTTTTCCCAACTATAACCAAGGTATGCACATCAAGACTTGTGAAGAAAATGTATTATTTATACAAAGACCCGTAAAGTCATATGAAAGTCCTTCTTTGCATTTCCTTCGGTTCTTTCATTCTATATGTAGATGTACAAGAATTTAATACTGAGTGACACAATCGAGTATACCAAACAACAATTGCACCAAATCCATTTTTTGCAAAACGAGCTCAAACCCCATACTGACTTGACTACACATATTAGAGCCTATCAATGATAATTTCAAACAAATTATCGAGGTGATCTCTTATAAAATACAAACAAGTATTAATCTCGAAGGATAAAAACACTTGAGCTTCAAAATATTGAGTAGACTCTTTTTTTTCAATTGTAATTTTCTTGCTATGCCAAGTGTTTTTTTTTTTTTAAATGATTATACACATGGAAAAAGTGTTCAAAAGATGAGAATCTTTAAGTATCATGCATTTTTTTTTATAAATCATGTCTGTATAAAGATGGGCTTATTTTTGAACAAGCAGGTTGAACTTTCTTCCTCATGACTGCCTCATGAATTGCATATTACATTGTTTTGTCCAATTTGAAATAAGAATAGTTAATCTTTTTATGATGCTATATTATGATTTCACCCTTTGAAAATATTCCCTAGCGAATTTTCTTTGTCCAAGAATAATTAAAACACACCATAATTAATTTATTCATTCCATAGTAACTAATTGTCCTTAACATTTCTGGACTAAACTAGATTTAGGTCAATAGTTGATCTTGCACATAGTCTATTTCCTTATAGTTACCATAATGAACTAGTTTCAACTTTCCTTACATTAGAGTTATATATGTAAAGAGGAGAAAAAATTGAATCCATACATAGTGTACATTTTTCCTTCTTCCCCTCGTACCCGTGTTGTGAAATTAGATATCACTATGCATCGTATATGAATTTTCAAAATAACAGAGCTCAATGGCTCTCGGTATATATTTGGTTGATTAATTTTTTAAGTGCAATTCGACGCTAAGATAACAAGCAAATATGATCTGAACATTCTAGACCTGAGGATATCAAGCTCGCTTTACTCTAGACTGTTAGTTGTCTCAGCATTCATTAGAACAATTTCATACTTTCATTCTCTCTCTGCTCAATATTCCTTCTTTGCAGAATAATGCATCTATGACTGAGTTTCATTTCTTCATGTAGCTCAGAGACGAGCCATCTAAGACAGAGACGAGCCATATAATAGATAAACTTATTCGTTTTTCTACTTTTGGAAACATTCTGTGGACCCAGGGTTTTTATTTAGGTTTTATTGTTCCTTGTTCCATGCAGTGGTTCCACAAAATAATCATAACAAGCACTTTTCCATTGAAATATATAATGAAAAGAACTCTGATACTACCCAATTTGAGAGTGTTAATTCACTTATCATGCTCGATGAATCACGATATTAGTGGCATCTTACTTTTTTTTAATGAATCATGATACCATTGGCACATTACTTGTTTAGGGTTTCCCAGCTGCATTCATTCTTCTCTTATGATGAAAGGTCAATTTTATTATTATTATTATGCCACAAGACAGTGATACAATATTGAAATCAAAATATGATTCCAGTTAGTAACATTTAGTATGTTGAATTATTGTTTCTTTCGCTCCTTGAAGCTTTATTATATTCCATCAATGTAGCCAAATTATTCAAAAACCTAATCAAGGGGAATCAAAGTGTTTGGTCATATTGATGATCAAATACAGTAAAATTATCCAAAATATTAATGATAATGTTAGGAAGATAGTAGAAATTTCCCAATTCCATAACTTTAGGTAATATTAATGTTGTTGATATTGTGAGAGGTTATTGTTGGTCTATTTAGATTTTATTTGGGTTTAATAGGGAGAATTTGAATCCTATTTGAGTTATTATTAAATTTATTTAAAGAATAATAATATTAATATTTTCTCTTAGATTATTTTTAAAATGAGGGTGAAGGTGAGGGTGAGAGGGATTATTGGGTAAAACATTTTACTATAAGGGTGAGGGTAGCTAGAAATATTGGGTAAAACATATTATGTTTTTCCCTATAGTCCCCACACCTCCACCTCCACCTTCATATGTTTTACCCAATACTCACCCCACAACATCCCATCCTGGTAACATAATATGTTTTATCCAAATCCCCCCCACCCACAACCACCCCCATCGTTATAACATAATCATTTTTATCCAATTTCCCCCACCCTCATAACACAATATGTTTTACCGAATATTTTCCTCCAACCCTACTCTCATATGTCCCCACCCTTATATATGAAAGTCAAGGTGAATTAAATATTCCATACATGACAAAATTTACAATGAAAGTGGAGTGGGGAAAAATATTGGATAAAACATATTTTGTTTCACCTAATATTTACCCACACACCCACCCTCCTATATAAAATATATGAAAGTAAAGTGACTTGAATATTTTATACATTACAAAAGAAACAAGAATTTAATTAAATAAAACTCAACTCCCTCAACACCATGGTTGACGACACCTTTAGTGGCCACCCTTACTTGATAATTCAAGAAGAATCCCTAGGTTGTGGAAAGTCTATCATAGGAAACTGAAGGATCCTTGATTCATCAATTATTTACTCTAAAAATATAAAGCTATGTTTTATTGATCAACCTACTCTCTTAAATCTCGTGTTTTTAATTTCAAAAATATTTTCAGTATGTTGTTTGAGAAATATAATCAATAGTAATCCTATTGTGAATATTATTGAGGTTATTGGTCATTAGGTAGAGTTCTAGTCTATACCAGAAATAAGTTTATTCCAAACTTTTAGGAGGTTGTTGAATAGAGTAGATGTTTGTTTTTTTTAAAAAGGAGATCATTGATCTGTTTGCAGTGGATTGATTTGTCCATCAGAACTTTGAAAGATCCGTCCGCTGCGTGATAGAGCCGTGGGAACTTGTCGAGTGATGAAATGCATGAGTACTGGAGGTGAACTCACATGCCTGAGACGAGAATCTAAGGAGTTGGTTGTTGAGCACTATGCAAGGAGGAACGTTGCTGGAGGGCTACATAATGGAAGGAGGCAAGCGAAAGATTAGAAGGCGATGGTGAGAATGATAATAAGAGGGATGCTCTACTATATATTTAGAGGTAAAGACTTCCAATTCAACCAATGCACTGAAGAAGAGCTCATGAAGAGAAGGAGCGCTCATGAAGAAAAGGGTTTTGCAAACCCTAGCTTGTAGAATTATTCATTTGAAACCATGGAATTACTAGAGCCGAGTTCAATTCCACACGAATGCCATTAAATTAGAGGTATCGTGGCTCAAATCCTTTCCATTCGCAGCATCAGAGATAACTATAACCGCCCCAAAGTAAAGAGGATTTCTCTTTGTTGATTTCTCGGTCAAGGAGGGTACAAGCGATTATTTGCACAGAGGGAAAGGAAGAATCCTAATTAAAAATGGAGGCATCTGCAAAGAAGATAAATATTTAAGAGAAAGGTGTGGTGGCTATAACCGTGGAATATACATGGAAAATATTGGAACCCTTCACCCGAGATCAATTGTTGGATATTTCTATAGCAGGCAGTGACAAATCACCTGGACATATTAGAGAAGGTGCACTCCATCACGGACAAGGATCCCGCGCAGAGAAATATCTTCGTCCATGGCCTCAGCTAGAACATAAATACAGAGTCCCTTAAGGCCCTCTTTTACCAGTTCGGGGAACTGGAGGAAGGCGTGGTTATTATGGACATTCATCGTCAAGTCGAGGAGCAGAAATGGCGTAGGAAACCAACATGAAGCTGAATATCGATCATGAGTTTGATTCCTCGCTAGGAGATGCGAAGATGGATCCCCACAAGACAACAACTGAGAGTCATCAAATTTATCTACAATTGCGGAAACTAAACTCCCAAGCGCAACCTGATACAGGTCATTGCAGCATAGCTCTATTGGCACGGGACCGTGGTTTGAATCAATGTGTTATACTGATTAAAAAATCATAAATCTCAAGTTGCTAGGATGAAAAGAGTTCCATGGTTCCTGAGTGTATTCACACAATGTTATTGTCGGTGATCTGACCATCAATTGGTGTTTGATTGTGGAAGTTTGATGGCGAGGCCGACGGATTGAAGAATTCATATGTGAGGCTGACACTAGATTATGATGTCTTAGAAGTAGCTATGAACCATGTGAGAGTCTTGGTCCTGAAAAGAGGAGCAATGGAAAAGGTCGCTCGGAAAATCATGGTGATTGGTGAAAAGCCCAAGGATGTGAAGGGAGAATCTACAATCAGGTTACACAGTTTTTTTTTATTGCATTTTGATTTGTTTTGTTAAACAAGTTGATAGAATGTTTAGAGATGGCAAGGAAACTCAGATGCTAATTCAGAATCCATAACTGATGTGATTGTGAAAATCCTTGGCCATGACAAATTTACTTATATCTTTTAAATTTATTTGGAGTTGTGATAAGAAACAAGTTGAATTCGATGAGTTCAATTGTGATACATGTGAAAGCATGGAAACTCCAAAGAAGTGTGAGTAAATGTCTTGGAATTAGAAGCATCTACATTGACCATAACTAACTCAATATGAATGTAGTGGTTTTGTTAGTATTAACTACTCTAACAAATAGCATGTGAATCCAAGACAATGAAGGTCAAAGACTTAGACAAATACTCTAAACATGTGAACAACTACAAAGAGAGAAGATGATTTTATGTCTTGCTTGACAAGTTTTTGTGATGTAAAATCATTCTTTACCATGTTTTGTAAAGGGAAGTTACTGGAATGATAAACAAGAAGAACAAATATGTTATTTTGGAACAATAGAGAGTCACACATTGTTTTATAGCAAGTCTATCATGTAATGTTTATTAAATTGATGTATTGGTCCTAAAAATGTTTTATTATGTACTTGGTATCTACATATGTTGGAGTTTATAATGTATGTACATATGTTTATGTCACATGTAAAGGGAATATCATTGTAATATGTGGCTAGGGATGCATACCCTTTTGTCCCGTATCCCTATTGATTTGTAATGAAAAACCTATATTATAGAGTTTTATAACACCTAGAGTGAGTAGTGTCAAGGGTTCGCTGAATATTCTATGAGTGGACCTTTTTGGTTGTGGACTCTCAGAGGTGCCTAGAAAACTATGAGTTTTAAATTCAGGGAGAGTTCATCAAGAGTTTGAATGAACCACATACGCCAATGACATCCTATTAAACCGACGGTTGTAGCTGCTGATGCCTCATGCACTTCGGTGGATGGTTGTCTCTTTATATGGAATTTGGTAGTTTGGTGATGGATGATCGAGGTACAAAGAGAAAGTACC
>ML796808.1:84322-107372 GCA_009831015.1 Picea engelmannii | reverse complement strand
GGTCATGATTATTAAATCCAAGAAGATCCCTTATGATACTTTTGTATATGGCAACAACAAATTGGAGGAAGCGACTTCATACAAATATATTGGAATTGATATTCACCACAAGCTCAATTGGAATTATAACATTGGGAAAAGCATTATTGGTGGATGGAAATCTTATTGTGGGCTTGAAAACAATTGTATATCAACTGATCTTTGGAGTTGGGATAAGAAGAAAATCCTCTTTGAGACTCTTGTTACACCTATTATTCTTTATGGATGTGAAGTCTGGGGTTGTAGTATCTCTCATGAATCCTGGAGAAAGATAGAGCAAATACAAAAGAATTTTATAACCTATAATCTCAAAATTAAAGGAAATACACCCTATCTCATCCTTCTCTTAGAAACAAGCCTCTCCCCCATTGAGAGAATGGCAATGACTAGATACCTAATGTATAAGAACAAGTTAAACAACATCGAAGACAAGAGGCTACCTAAAATTTCTTCAAAATCAATTCATAACCACCATCGACTCAAGCGAGGATGGCATAAAGACACCTGGTCTTGGATAAACTATTGGGAAATCATGGAAGAAACCATTTTGCAGAATAAATATACCATTAAAAAAAAACGTCAAATCAAAATTTAAGTAGAAAATGTGGTGTGATAAAGAGTTAGAGGAAAAAATAAAATTAAGGTATTATAAAGATGCAATCAACCATAATCTAGAAGATCAAAATTATCTATCTGTTTTGCCAAGTGTAAAGAAAAAAATAAGCACTGCTAAGATAAGAACAAATTCTCACGAGCTCTGTAGTGAAAGTGGGCATTGGACAATTCCTAAAATGCCATGGGATGAAAGAGTGTGTCACCTTTACAACCTAATAATGTTGAAGATGAAATCACTTTCTCTTAGATTGTCCACCCTATACGCATATTAGATCTCATTTTCAAAATATTTATCACACTACCAACCTTCCTAACCTCTTAACTCAACAAAAGTATGGTGATCTTGCAAAGCTTCTCTTAATGCTTTTCGAGCACAGAAACAAAATTCTAAAGAATCACAAGTAATCACTTACCCTCTTAAGGTCCGATAGACCAATTCAATCTTAGTGGACGTTAATCATCATCATCATCATCATAAATATATTTTTTCGTTATTCATATATTCTTAATACTTTCTTATTTTAATGTATTATTTTGATTTTAATATATAGATGCCTTATAGATTCAAGTATTGATAATACTTTATTCTATTATTATATTTTTTGGACACTTTATTAATACTACTTTAATATTTTATTATTCTTTATAGATGTATTTATTAATAATATTTTAATAATGTATACTTTATAATTGTATTAATTAACTAACAAAACTTTTAATTATAGCTGAGTAGACCTAATGGTTAAGAATATGTGTTTCCTCTTAAGAGGTCACAAGTTCAATTCCATAGGGGGGTAGGGTATGTATACCTCCGTAGACTTTACCAGTCAAATCACTGGGTGGAGGAGGGTTCCTTGTCCCATAAACAAGGGGGTCTCATACACCAATTTGGTGTGGCTTAACTGTGACCTTAAAAAAAATAGATTATTATTATTCCTATATACATCCTGAGTGGGCCTAATGGTTAAGAACATGTGTTTCCTCTTAAGAGGTCACAAGTTAAAATCCAGAGGAAGGGTAGGGTATGTATACCTCCGTAGAATTTACCAGTCAAATCGTTGGGCAGAGGGGGGTCCATTGTCCCACAAACAAGGGGGTCTCATACACCAATTTGGTGTGGCTTGGCCGTGACCTTAAAAAGGTCACCGCCAAGCCACACCAAATTGGTGTATGAGACCGCCTTGTTTGTGGGACAAAGGACATCTAAACTAAATTACAAATTATTTATTTTAATACTTAATTATTACATTTAAAATGTATAAATATGTAAATGGTTGTGCCCATGCATGTCGTTCCTATTGGCTACCACATAGGAATGGTTCTGATCTACATATATCAACCACTTTTTACATAAATGTGGTTTAATTAGCCTTTTAATTACGAATTCTAATATTATGTCAAATAATTAAAGATGTCGTCATATTCTTCCTCTTACACTCAAATCAATGACTACGATTTAGAGACCACAAATTACACACATACATTATTACAAAACAGGTCTCTCCCTACTATGCATATCTCTCTACCGATTACCCCCACACCTCCTCTACCTACCCACTTCACACCTGTGTTAACACTTAATTTTTTCCACCCTTCCCATATTCGGGAATATCCATCACCTGTTGTGTAGACTACACACACTAATACACCTTCCATAACCCTCCCTTCTAGCTGCTACTCTCAAGAGGTGAGAGAACACACACTTACAACAACACAACCTAAAATTTTTGGAGACCAAGAGCTTGAGTTCTTTGGTGAGCATATCTCTACACAACATGATTCTCTCTACTTGTTGGGTCAGCGTGAGTCAGAGACAATAGATAGTGATCTAGGTAATGTTTTGAATGAACTTGTAACATCATACAAATAAGTGCTCGAACCCACACCCTTACCTACTTATCAGGGTGCAACTTTACACAACAGGCCAAATGTTGACCATATTCTAAGATCAGCTAAGAAACCTTCTACCTCCTTGGGAAAAGAATACACCTGGTCTAGAGGACATGGCTTCGAACATTCACCTATCAAAACCCGCAGTTCTCGTCGCAAGGAGGGCACCACAACATCTCATTCTGGGGACACTCAACACAATCCTACTAACAATGGGGTGCTTAGAGCCATGAAATCCCTAGCAAGAGAAAAGCCATGATTTTTCTCTCCCTCAACATCACAGGGGTGGGAGGTCACCTTAAATTCGCCTCGTTCAGAAGACTTGTCACACACATGTCTCTGGATATAGTCTTTCTTCACGAAATTGTGGTAGATAGTAAAAAGGCAAGGAATTTTCTTAATAAATTCCTTCCAAACTTGCACATCTATATAGTTAACTCACTTGACACTTCTGGGGGGTTGTTTGTGGCTTGGGATCCTGAATCCTATGACCTTGTTCCTTATATTTGCTGTGAAGGAATATTATTATCTGGTAAATGTCGTCAATCAAACAGAAGATACAATATACTCAACCTCTATGGCCCTTGTTCAAATAGACAACACTTTTGGGAGAAACTAGAAGTGAAGGGCTTACTAGACCTTGATAACCTAATCATAGCGGGTGACTTTAATCTGACTACAACTATTGGAGAAACCTCGGGAGCCAGTGCTACCGATGATACATTGGCTTATTGCTTCAATATGATATTTGTTGCACATCACTTGGTGGATCTTGTGCCAGACCATCTGACTCCAACTTGGTGCAATAGGCGAGTGGGAGCATACTACATCTCCAAGCGTATGGACTGGTTTCTAATTTCTGAACATATTTTATCCCTGAAGGAAAGATATCGCACCTGGGTAAACTTACCATTTCTCTCAGATCACACCACAATTATTCTACATTTGGACACAACTACTCACAAGACAGCCTACCCCTATAAATTTAATTCAAATTGGCTTCTAGAAGCAAAATTCAAGTCTTTATTTGCAAAAATCTGGAAAGACCCTCTTTACTTGTCCGAGCAATGCATTCAACATAGAATAGTATGGAAACTCAGAATTTTAAAAGCACGCACTAAAGCATGGGAAAATACACACCAAAAACAAAATGCAGAAAGGATGCTCGATCTAGACTCTGCTATTCGAACCCTCATACCTTCGAATGCCAGCGCAGGGTATAGAGGAGACAATTGCTTTTCTTTTCAAGAGCTCGAATCAGAGCAGAATCAGGTTTTGATAAAATAAGATTCCACTTGGACACAAAGATGCAGAACCAAATGGATCAAGAGTGGTGATCTCAACACCAAGTTTTTTCATAAATTCGCGAGTGCAAGAAGGAATAAAAAAAATATTTGGGGAATCTTATCGGAGGATGGAATACTTCACAAAGGACAAAAGGCCTTAAAATCTACAGCCCTTAACTATTTCAAGCCCTTGTTTAAACATAATCCCTCTTCCAACCTACAGAGCTTAACTTTGGTGGCTAGTCTCTTCACACACACAGTTTTGGAAGAAGATTCTCTTCTACTTGACAATCTATGTACTCTTCAGGATATTTATGTGGCTCTTAAATCCTTCTCCAAGGACAAAATTCTAGGCCCTGATGGCTGGACTGTAGAATTTTACCTACAATTTTTTGACCTGGTTGGCTTGGATCTTCTTGATCTATTGGAGGACAACATACTTCGAGGAAATGTGAATGGTGAAATCAGCTCAACCTTTCTTACTCTTATTCCCAAATCAGACATTTCGCACAAAATTTGGAGACTTTCAGCCTATTTCCCTCTACAACCTCTATTATAATCGCATCTAAAAAATTATTGCCACCAGGATCAAGCCTTTTCTCTCTCGTATCCTTTCGATTGAACAATTGGGATTTTTAAAAAGTCACCAGATTCTAGATGCCATCGACACTTCCCATGAATTCTTACACATCATTAAAGAGAAGAAATCCAAGGCAATTATTCTCAAATTGGACCTTAAAAAGGCCTTTGATTGCATTTATTGGAACTTTATCAGATTGGTCTAGTACAAACAGGCTTCAACCAATGATTAATAAAGTGGATTATGAGTTGTGTGGACAACGCCAATCTCGCCATTTTAGTCAATGGAGAATCCTCCTCCTTTTTTTACATGGGTAGAGGTTTGAGGCAGGGCTACCCCCTCTCACCTCATCTCTTCATTCTAGCTATGGAAGCCTTAAGCCTACTCCTAAAATCAACACAAGCAGAAGACAAGATTTCTGGTATAAAGGTGTCCAGAACCCTTAAGATATTACACCTCCTTTTTGTTGACGACGTTATCATCATGACCAAGGGTACTCCTTAGGAATGGATTGAAATAAAAGAGATACTTCAAAAATTTTGCAACACCACTGGATTGATGATCAATTGGGACAAATCCATCTTTCACTTTTCCAATATTCAACCTTCTCTCCTCGATCAAATCAAAGGTATTTTTCCCCACACCTTTTCTCCACTTTCGTCTGGTCTCAATTATCTAGGCTACCATCTAAAATTAGACTCATACAAGCCTTCAAACTGAAACTGGCTACCTACCAAAGTGGAAAAAAGAACGAGACAGTGGTGCACAAGGTGGCTCTCTCTTTGTGGTAGGTTTACACTAATCAAAGAAGTCCTTGAGGGACAAGAAGTCTATTGGATGGCCTTAGCATCTATTCCTGCCTCGATCCTCACAAAACTGTGAAAGATGATATTTAACTTCCTTTATTTTGTCTTGTCCAAACATCCCTGACAACATCTTTGCAACTGTATTACTGGCTAAGCCAAAACAAAAGGGAGGGTGGGGAATTCAAAATCCTATTCTATTCAGTCAAGCCCTTGTGACCGCATCTCACACGTCCAAGCATTTGGCATTCTATAATTATTGATAAATATATCAGCCACTACACAGTAAAAAGATGACTTCTAACACAGAAGACCATTCCCAAAACAACCTCATTCTTCTGAAGGAACATCACAAAAACAAAAAGTCTGATTAACCGCTGGCTATGTTGGCTCCGAGGCTCGGGCTCTACCAAACAACTTGGTCGTGATCACATCAGTCGGATGAATGCATCAGTCACACTTTCCCCACAACTTATATCACATCTGCATTCAATTAACATTTGGTATCTATCACAAATTAAAGAGACATCCACTACAGATCATTAACCGAACAGATGGGTCACCAGTGCAACCTTAGGACTCAATCTGATCTTAGCCAACGAATGGAACAATTTTTGTCTTGCCCTCACCTTCTTGGGAATCCCCCTCACTAATTCATAAGATCATCCAAAATGGGCACGGGGCGACTACTCTTAATATATCTGTACAAAATGTTTACTCAGCAATGTCAATTTCACTCTCGCACACAACAGTTAGAGGCTGGGAAAAACAATTTATGGAGCTGGAGCATATTGCCCAAGGTAAAATGTTTTACCTCACTATTGATCAATTACACATTAAACACCTCGGATGTTTAGCTAAAAAAAGGTGGGTTTGGTCCTATCTTTTGCCACTTATGTCATCTTGATTCGAAAACAACAAACCATCTCTTTATTAATTGCTTATTCACAAGACTGGTCTGGCAAAAAACTACATTGACATGCATCCACCATCCATTATCTGATGGATGATCTGGCTTGAAAGAAACAACACCATATTTGAAAATGGGACTCCATCATCAACTCTTGTAGCTTATAAAGCACTTGGAATCTACGATTCTTGGAATGATTTACTTGCTAAAAAAACTAGACTTCAACGCATATTAAAGGCACCTAAACTTGATGACGTCCCTACTGCTTGGTTTGACGGAGCTCCACGCACAAATGGGTCAAAGAGTGGAGTTGGAGGATTAATTAAAACCACTCACAACACCTTCTACAAATGGACTTTCAATTGTGGCCAGGCACCCACCAGGGAAAAACTTTTAGGTTCCTCGACCACACTTTACTTAGCATCCAAACTCTACATAGAATCCTTACAGGTACTTGGAGATTCCACTATTTTCATAGATTGTTTTAGCGGTAGGGGAGAACTCCAAGCAATCACTCTCTTGGCTTGGAAGGACAAAATTAGACTTTTACAACTATCCTTTAAAAAAATCAGCTACAAACACATTTATCGTGAGCATAATAAAACTATTGATCTCCTTTCAAAGGTTGTGCTCCAGAAAAGAGTGGGATTCATAACATATCATCTCTCGATAGATGGCCATGAGGGCCCTCCACACTTTCTATCCCTGTGCCAATATTGGTAATAATTAATCCTATTTCCTTAGCGAACTTTCTAGTCATGAAAGATGGATTTATTTTGCTAACCTCAGGTTACAACATCAATCTGATCCTCATCTACTTGGTAGCCTACTCATACAACCACATCTTCAGTTATTACATGCTTGAAAATTCTCCATGTTACTTCCTCCATTTATAACTCTCTCTCTTTGCTCGAAAGACTACAAATGGAGAAAGTTATAATTCCACATTCCTCATTTCCACGTTCAATATTTCACTGGGATGTGAAGCTTTGACATGTATATCATGCGTTTCAATGGTTAACCTGGATGTCTAGCATGCATTTCAATTAACTAACACAGCTGTGGTTAACCGAATATAGACTAGCATAGCCGCTAACTCGCGACTGGTGAATGCCGAAAGGCTTACGGCTGGTAAACCGCCTCATCCGCTGCTGGTGAAGGCCGATAGGTGTCCACTGTTCACTGTGTTTAATCAGGATGCCGATAGGTGTCCATTGCTCACTGTTTTTACTGTATCAAACCAGTCTCAATATTACTGCATTCAACACCGGAATCAAAATCAACACCGAATGTGGTCCTGATGGAATACGGGAGGAGACAATCGAGCAAGTGGAGATGAAAGCGACGAGGGAGGGAAAACGGTGGAGGAAGTGGAGAGTAAACGATAAGTTGCCTGAGAAATGGAAAGTAATAAACCTTATTAATCACTTGTGGCAATCAACTAGTTACTATAGTAAATGTTAAATATGATTAAGTAAAAGTAAAAAAATAAACATGTAAACGGATGTCTTTATAATAGTGAGAAAGTTAGCGGTTGAAATCACAACCATTGATTTATTGGGACGACTAAGAATATTCCATCAATATTTAATCTTGCCCATACAAACATGATTAAGCACTAAAAGCCTATTAAATGTGCTCATTATCAATAGATGTACTCAACGTAATAATGGCACAAATTGGCGCAGGAGRATAGTATAATCAACAAAACCTTGRCTGTGATCCCCAAATATTTAGCTGGGATGTGAAGCTTTGCCACGTATATCATGCGTTTCAATGGTTAACCTGGATGTCTAGCATSCGTTTCAATTAATTAACACAGCTGTGGTTAACCGAATATCGATAATGGCACAAATTGGAGCAGGAGGGTAGTGTAATCAACAAAGCCTTAGCCTGATCCCCAAATTTTGATGCGAATAATAGAAAATACCAATTCCGACTCGGCTTCTTTACTAAAATATAAATCCCCCAACAGTTACATTCTTTTATATATTCGATACAACAACATACTATTCAATATTCAACTTTACATCTTTCATGTGATACATATACAATCTGTCACGATTCCACTCATGTTGTGCTTAATAATATACTTCTGTGAATATAACACTACTTCGATACATAATCTCACATTATAATCTTCGCCTAAAGCAACACGTCTATATTGCGTATACAAATATATTGTCAAATTAAGCCAGGCTCCACTCMTGGTGGTGCCCTTCCGTCTATCAGAAGGGATGTAATTAACCAGACAAGTCGCTCCACCAACTAGGAACGGCTATGCGCATACGGTCTATATAAAAGCTGGTATGGGCATACGTCACGCTGATGAATATGAATTAATGAATTTACAATTGCAGATTCAAGTTCTTCTTTGATGGCATCTATAACTTCGAAACCACGGATAGATTCGAAGTTGGGAGCTGCAGTCTTCTCTCCCTCAATAGTTGAAGTGTCATCCAGCAGCACTGAAGCATCACATCCCTGCACATAACTTCCATTTCTCCATCAAATATCCATTACAATTTAATGAAATATTTCTGAAATCGTAAGCCTCTTTATAATGATAATCTCCACTCTCCTGAATGTGCCATCAAACACTAGATTTAAGGCTCATTTAACCGTGATTGATATGTCATGTACAAATATTCTTCATGTGCGGAGAAATTTTGTGCTAATTTTAATGTAACAGTTTTACTCATTCTCGTAAATTCTACAGTTATCAGTCTCTCCATGATGATAAATAAAACCAAGATATATCCAGTGTAACCCCAAATATATTACACCAACTGAAATTTAAAAACTCCCGATGTATAAATCTCAATGTTGTTTTTCTTTCTCTAAGATAAGAGAGACAAGTATTATATGGGCTCTTTCTTTCTATGTAGACATACCATATATACACAGTTATCTTTAACAATACTACGAAACCAAACTTGACATATAGAACCTATAGGACCTATTCTTCAAATGAGACCTAACACTGTGGTCCCCAATAATCATTAAGCAGGTGAAGTCGATGCAAAGAAGAAGCTCCCGATCATAATGGTTACTAAGAACTTCTTTTCTATTAAAAGGGATGACAATGAAACTAATTTGCAATACAAATATTAAGCAAAACCCATAATGGCTACTAAGAACTTCTGTTCTATTAAAAGTGGATGACAATGAAGTTAATTTGCAATACAAATATTAAGCAAAACCCATATATGAATGAGCAAGCCCAACTTGATGCTGCAAAGAACTTTGGGCCAAAACCAGGTAATCTGCAACCTCTATCTTGATGCAGTGAATTTGATATATAAATATATATTAAAATGAGAACCTGGTGCATGAAAAAGTAAAAGTAAGCCCAACATGATGGTTCCCAAGAATTTTCCATGAGAAAGTCCAAACTCTATGCAGATATGAATACATCTGAGGTCAACCCAAAAACAAGCACAACAAACAACAAATTATGTTTACCAAGAACTTTCTTGAACAAATATACAACGGTCTAGAAAATTTGATGTACATGAAGTTGGATATATAAATTTGATGTACATGAAGTTTGATATATATATATATATATATATATATATATATATATATATATATATAAAAGAGCTTCAAGAATAGTTTCTTTGGTGGTTTGTTTTTTTGAAGGAGAAGTGACTGTATACCGAATCTTTATGTATTACTGGCTATTAACACCCTTACTTTGAACACTTAATACCTTGGACAAAGAGAATTTCTTCAAAAAGCAAAATTTTAAAATGATTTTTCATGATATTGGAAAAAAATCAATTTAACTCTAAATAGAACTCATGAAAATCTGCATACAGCTTGAGTTACTTACATTGACGAAGCAGTCATGAAAATGCAGACGAAGAAGAGAAGCTGCCATGCGTGCCTCCTGAGCTACGGCTCTTTGAACTCCTTCGAAAATAATGGCTTCAGCCTGTGGACATGTCCATAGATAGTGATCGGGCGTTAATGATCCACGAGGGTTTGCTCCCGTCCTTACCCATGCGGACATCAACGCTACAACGAAGCAAAATCTCAGTGCAGCAGCCATGGTAGAGCACCTCTACGTGTGTAGAAAACACAGGAAAATCCAACAATGGATCCGTTTAATATTCTTCAGTAGGGGTATACAGTAATGTATATATGCTTGGGATGTCCATAGATTTATATGAAGAAATCGGGTCAAGGATGCTTTGGCGTGAGAACTGGTCAATGGCGGGCATCCTTGACCCGATTATGCAATCGGACAATCGGGCCATTCATATGCGACAGGCATGCAGCGAAGTCAAAGGTCGCTCAGCACTCACAAAACTGAATAGATTTTATCATATCTTCAAGTTAAATCTGATCGCTAATAATTTGGCCGCCGAGTAATATTCGAATTTAAATGTGTTCGCTATTAATTTGTCCTACTTTGGCCAACTAGGCTAGACTTGCTCTTACAATAGATAGAAGTCATCATCCACACTGCAGAGGTATACACGACGCATTATATTGCAATTTTGTTGTTGTTATTTTTATAGAGTTTAAATTTAATAATAATAATAATTTAATTTTAAGATTATGGTTAAATTAATTATTAAATTGATATATGAAATTTTTTTGTTTATGGGACAAGGATTTTTTTTCTAACAATTATTAGATTTGATTAGTGACATCTTATGTCGAAACACATATTCTTAATCAATAATTAATCTTTATTGTAAATTGAATAATTAAATTAACTTAAAAAAAATACATATAAATATGAAAACTCAGTATGAATTTACATACACATCATGTGGCGATATTTCACACATTAGCTCTTCATTCACTTTCAACATCATTATTTGATAGCTTGACTGATTAGTTCATTTGCCTAACCATTGATATATATTAAATGATATATATTAGTTTTTCCTTCACTTTCAACATCAATATTTGATACCATTGATATATATATTAAATGATATATATTAGTTCTTCCTTCACTTTCAACATCAATATTTGATATTTATTAAATGAAAAATCAAAATCTCCACGTAACTAAGCGTTAAATTTGATGGATATTTTGAAGCCACGTCGGTTCCCTCAAAAGTCGAACCCACGTTGCCTGCTTCATGTGGTTGTTTTAGCCTGGGCCGTCGCACGGGCATTTCAACATTTTTTGAAGTTTTTTAGGAATTAAATAATGTAGTTCTTTTTAATTTTTTTAGGTTATTATTTTTTGACATGTTTTTGTTTAAAATTTGGTCAGAAATTTAGAAAGATAGATGAAATTGCAGATTCTAATGATGGAGATTACATGTTTTAAATAGTGATCAAATTTGAAGGATTGATTTTAATTTCATTTAAAAGGATATATAATCATCCAACACTTCAAAAATGAAAAGTTACAAAAAAATAATTGTACTTTAATTGAAAAGTGTAAATTAAACAATACAAAACTAAAACATTATTCTTCCAAATCTTTACTATTTTAAAAATCTAACCAGCAATGGCTTTTCAACATTTTCAGAAGTTTTTTAGAAATTAAACAACACACTTGTTTTAAGTTTTTTATTTTTTTTCTAAGAAATTTGATCTAAAATTAGGCTAGAAATTTAAAATTGATTCTTTTGTAGTTGTATTTATAGTTGTATTTATTAAATTGATTCTTTTGTATTGATTATTGAGATTTATTAAATTGATTATTTTGATATTTTGATTTTTGATTATTTATTAAATTGATTATTGATTCTTTTGTAGTTGTATTTATTAAATTGTATGTTTCTTATATATTATTAAATTGTATGTTCTTTTATATAGGAAGATGTTTTTATTGGAAATATCATTATTTTATAAAAAAAATTAACATGATTAAAATGTTTGTTTTTTAATGTAATTTTTTTTTTAAATGTATGAGAATTTGGAAATAACATTGTTTTATATATGTATTTATTCGATTGATTTTACATTTTTATTAACATTTTGTTATTATTTTTATCTACCATGTTTAATTCTCTATTTTCTAACTTATTTCATGTAATTAAATTAATTAGCATACTCTCTTAATTGGTGAACGAATATGTTGAAGTGCATTTAATTCTGTATTTTCCAATTTATTTCATGTAATTAACTTAATTAGCATACTCTCTTAATTGGTGAACGGGAATGTTGAAGTGAATTGAGGGGTGTACATGCCAAATGAGGAAACTAATAAAGAACATTGTTATGTTTTCATGCATAAATCTAGGTTCGAAGTTTTAGCTCATTCCTTTTTAAGGGTGAAGGTTTTCTACCCTACTGTAAATCTAAATTATTAGTGTAAATTTAACTTTCCAATAAATCCGAATGGAGATTTATAAGTTTGAATTTGAATGGAGATTTATACATGTGAATTTGAGGGGAGACTTATAATTTACAAGGAAGGAAACATGTTTATACTTTCCCGTGAATTTGAACATGGATTGGTACTAAATTTGAACAAGACTTCTCCACATATGGGAAGAATATTGAACAATACCAGTGCACAAGTCCCCTATGTGGGTTTTATTTGTTTCCTTTGATTTTTACTATAATATGACTAATTCACCCCAGCTACCAAAAATTCTCAAGGGGAGACATAACAAGGTAATCTTAGATATATGTATTAATATATAGAATCACTAAAAAAAGTAGAGAAGAGAGACAAGCCCAACTTAAAACATAGTTGTATGGATATATAGAGACAAACTTGCATCATAGAAGCAAAAAGGTTAGGAAAAATAATTGAAAATAAAGATAGGTTGATCTAGGTTAAGGTAAGGTCTAGTGACCATAAATATGACATACTGAAGAAAACTCCAAGCTTAAAAGGGTCAGAAATATTTATCAATGAATATCTCATTCTAGAGGACCAGGTTGAATTAAGGAAGGAAGTTCAAAAGGTGAAAGAAGTAAGGAAGGAAGGGAAATGAGAAATAATTCAATAAAAATGATATTATTAGGAATAGAGACCAAAAAGATAATAATAAATAGAAATTTAGTTTAGATCTCGAGTGATATTGCTATGATTTTCTTGGTTGAAACCTGGGATCATGAAGAATATAAGGTCCCTAATATAGAAGGATTTGTTTTGTGGTCGACACGGAAAAATAAGTCCTCTCGTAGAGGGTTTGGAGGCATAGTTTCTTACATAAAAATGAGCATCTCTCCTCACATTCAACTTCATAAGAAAGATCCTCTCAATCGATACATATGGATGGAGATATCTTATATTAACGTAAGAAGATCTATATAGAAATATGTTATTTTGCACCTATTAACTCTACTTGTTATACAAAAAACAATCTAGATATAAGAACTCTCCCTAGAAAATCTTAGAGTGATATATCTACGATATGAAAGGTGAAGGTAGTATCCTCCTATTAGGTGACATTTATGCTAGAGATGCAAATAATCAAGCTATTATTTAAGTAAGGATTCCAACCCAAATCATATATGGCTAGATGAGGACCCTGTCTTATCTAATAGAAACAAAAGAAACTTTGAAGACCTAATCAATTATTTGTTTGGTAATGAACTAATCAAGCTCTCTAATTCTCAATATTTAATAATTTGCAATGGTCTAATGAAGTGGCCAAAATCTAACATGATTACTGGTATCCATGGGTTGGGTAGTAGTGTCATTGATTATGTAATATATAATATCCCCATGTATACAACAAAATAGTAAAATTTGATCTTTTAGATGACCACAAAATCGACTTTGATCGTAGACCTTTAACCCTAACTCTAACCTTTGTGATGCACAAAAACTCCATTAAAGAGAATTCTCATAACCAAATGCACTTAATTTTGACAAACATAAATTCAATCTTTTCTTAAATGACTTAGGTCATTCTTTAAATCTCTTAATGTATCCGAACAATATTAAAGCTAAGTATCAAAATTTTGCAACAATCCTCTCTACTTCCATTAACAAATTCTCTATTGAGGTCCTATGTAAAAAGAAAAACAATACAACTAACCCTTCGTATGATAATGAATGTAAAATTTCTAGAAACACCATTAGGGATGGTTCCAATATGTCATTAAAATATGATAAGATATATAGACACAAAACCTTAATTAATAGGAGAAAAAACACTATATAAATAGAAAACAAGAGAAGATGTTGCACCTATTTAAGATAGATTCTAATAAATTCTTGAGGCAAATTCTAACTTGTAAAACTAAAGAAAATAATATGATTCTCTTGAAGGATTGGAATTTCCACTTAAAAAACTTTATGAATCCTTTAATGTCTGTAATATTCAAGATATAAGAAGTATGCAAAACAAAAATAAAATGCTAGAAATAGCAGATGAACAACAATATAACCAAAACAACACCACAATAATACCAAAATGATACCAGAATAACACCAGAACTTCAAGAACTTCGATTACTGAGAGAAATGTTCACCTGCCTCTTCAAGGGGGCAACTGTAACACCCTGTTTCCCCCAGCTTGTAATTAATCATAAAATAGGATTACCATGCTAAGGCATGTGGATGATGTAAATGTATTATTGTTAAATTTCTCACAACTGACTGTTGAGGGGTGAAGCGTTGAAGTACAAGCCATGATATCTCTAGAGGAAAGAGTCAGTTAATGAAGGAAAGGACTGGTGGTTGAATAATCAACCACCCCCATGAATGGAAACATGGGCTTTTAACCCAAAGTACAACATAGATCTGCAAACCCAAGATTCCTTCTGACAGAAGGAACAAGATAGGTCGGTAATCTTCCTAAGAAAGGAAGGTAAGATACATACAGGAAAAAGGGAAGAGAAGAGAAGAGATCACGAGAGGGGATTTCTCCAGCTAAGAACGAATAGAAGGTCGCGAGCTTGATGCTAGGAGAGCGTCTAATAAGCCTCGTCGAGGCTGTGATAGAGAGAGAGATATTTTAGAGTAATGCATAGAAAAGGACCTGAACGTGAGCTTGATGATGAGGAAGCATCTGATAAACCTCGCAGGGATACTGGGACAGAGATAATGTCTCTGAGAGATGGCATAGTTTCCTAGTGATATCATGGCTTGTCACAGGGGTGGAGAATGTGGTAAGAATGAATGCCTCTGAGCCTATGGTTGGGTGGAAAGGCACACACCCACAGCCAGTTAGTTGGCCGCAACTTGTAATATATAAGTATCCTCCTATCCTGTGTAATTGAGTTGTAACTGTGTAATCAAATTGGATATACTTTGAATGTTTTTAGGGATGTGCATGATTGCTTAATCATTATATTGTATCCCTTTTATTTCATCTTGATTATGTAATTAGGCAAGTAAGAAATTATATGGTTCGGACATAAATTGTACTCATAAATGCTTGAGCCCTGTGGTGGTTTAAGCTAGAGACACAAACTATGAGTTCACCAACCTTGGTCATAGTTTTCACGGGTGCACGTCAACAACCCCAGTTGCCCTAAGTCTCTGGGAGGACGGAGTCTGTTAGCTCAGGAGACGTAGTGTGGATAGGCACAAAGTTTCTATGAGGTGGGAAGAGGTCAAGAACCTATTAATTTCTAGACTTGATGAATGGGCACAAGGGGTGCACAGAAGAATTCTTCTAAGTTTTAAGTTTAAGAGAAAGAGCTCAAATATCTTAAGTCCTTCATAACTGACAAATATCAGGAAGAATAACGAGACTCAAGTATCGAAAGGGAATATCCTTTCGTTTGTAAGATGAACAGATAAGATCTGTTTGGCAGGGTCCAAGGCTTGTCGCGACTATTAGATTTGAAGAAGGAGAGAAGGCATTAACGCCTCGACTCCTTCAGTATTCGCAAGTTCGATGAATATTGGTAATCATCGTGAAGGGGACAAATCCTCTGAAGTCCGAAACCCAAAGTTGCAATGCAATCTAGACTGTAGATCCAAGGATCTATCAGGGCCCACCTTGACTGTTGGATCTGTGAGTTCAAAGTTCGTGCGATGGGAGAATTGTGCATCGATGCAACTAAACCTCCAAAACCCGAAGTTGCAATGTGACCTGGACCATTGGATTGAGGAAAGTCATGGACCGACGATCTAATGCGAGAAAATTTTGTGGGTCAGTAATCGAGAAAAGAGGCAAGAAGTATTCCCACTTCACAAAACACAAAATCCCAAAAGGAGAAGTCCCGATTCGTGAAGAGGCGATCTGGACCGTTGATTTGACATCAGTGAATTTCAGAGTTTAAACTACAGGGATAAGGAGGTGAGATAACTTTTGAGTCTTCGAAGTGCGAAGTCCTGAAACGCTCAAAAGTGGGCCCTAGGTCATAGCTGGAGGTCACATCAATGGAGAATAATATTAGGAGTTAGTGCTCGCTAGGCTCTAGTTCAAAATTCGGGAAGTCGGGAGAGTCAGTTGACTCACAACAGAATACTCGAAGTCGTGAAGTTACGAAGCACCTTTTGATTAGGCCTTTGGTCACAGCCTGAGGTCATATGAAGGAAGAGGCTATCATGGAGAGCTATCTCGTTTTGTTCAAATCCTTCAAAGGGGCCAGGAAAGAGCTTGAGGGTTTGGAAGAACCTACAATATGAAGAAAAGGGAACCTAGAGAGAGTTAACGAAAGAGAAATTTTGATGTCCCACCCCTTAAAAGATCGCTTAGGGGTCGGGTGTGTTACAAATTGGTATCAAAGCACAGAAACAACACTTGGCCTGCTTGGGCTCATGTACGAGTCATATGAAAATATATGTGGAGAAATTTAAGGGGTAACACCCTATCTTACTGCATTCCTAAGAGGCTTAGAAAACCCCCATTGAATAGAGGAATGAGATCATTTACTGTTGATAGATGTTTTGGACACTGGCATTGTATGTTTCTAGTGTCTCCAAATGAAGAAGTTGACTTCATTGTGAAATTTTATGCGTTGTTGTACAGTTATAATATTCGGATACCAAGACTAAGATGAGCCTGTGGAGAGTATTACCGCCAAACATGAATCATCTCTATAAATTTCTTGAGTAGAGGGATGCAGATTTAAATTATAGTTGGAAGTTTACCCCAACGATATTTAACCATGCTAGTCTGTGGAAAAGGAAGCCTATCATTTCTTTGGGAAATTATAACCGATCCTATAGGGGTGGAATTTTGCTAATGGGCACTAATATCAAGACTTGGATGGATGGGAAGGATCCATAGGAGTAATGATTACTGCTTTAATGAAGGGTTAAACCAAGTATAGGTATATAAATCCTCATTATCAGAGGAATGGGTCTGGTGACGATTGTTGGCACAGGGGAAGACGCAAGGTTCAACGCTTCAACAATGCACCAACAAAACCCTAACTACCGGCCCTTTCGACAACACCTACGAAGTAGATGAAGTCTTACCTGAGGTAGAGGCAGGGGTCGTTGCAGAACTCAGATATCTACAACCTAGCTGGGACATAGATATGTGATTACAACACGTTAACAAAACAATTAGAAATTATCATTCATTAGTATCTATCATGTATTTAGTTCACATACAAAACCCTAATTACAGAGCAATGTAGTATTCACTCAAATCTTCCACATTTAAACCC
This sequence comes from Picea engelmannii, assembly GCA_009831015.1. Classification (NCBI taxonomy): domain Eukaryota; kingdom Viridiplantae; phylum Streptophyta; class Pinopsida; order Pinales; family Pinaceae; genus Picea; species Picea engelmannii. The sequence goes on along the minus strand of ML796808.1, from coordinate 89,738 downwards.
TTAGCATAAGGAAACAGATCAGATCTAACATTCATTCACATCACTAAGCATTGATCTATCATATCATGTCTATCTAAGCATACATTACTACACTAAGAATTAACCATATGAACAATAAAATAATCACAATGCACAAATAAGCCATAACGCAAGATATATGTGGTTCACCCCCAACCTAGGGCTACATCCACCAACTCTTCTTCTTTATATTATCTTCAGTCAATTGTCTACATCCATAAAGACACAAGCTCCTACTCTGCATAGGATAGGAGATCTGCGCACACTCAACGAGGTCCTCCTTCCCTGAGCTAGGTTACATCACAAAGCCTTTACACAATCTCTTACAGTCACTTGCACTTAGCCTTTCAAGCTTCACACAATATGCACAAAGCATGTACAACTACCACTTGCACTTAGCACATCATCATACATATGTCTATATCTTCATTTGTATCTTTCTTACATCACCTAGATGTCTATTTATACATTACAAAATGGGGCTAAACATGGGTAAGCCCATAGGACGACATCCCCATACCTGTTACATAAGCCCAAAACCCAAAAATACCTAAAAATGGGTCGAGATTATGCGATCTCTGCTTCAACTTGTGCTCCACCTTCGATAGCTTGTCGAAGTCCCAAAATAGGTCAAACCTGACCAAGGATATCCAGAACTTGGTCAAGGGCCAAAAGGCCCCCAACACTCGCCTGTGACTCGTCCTGAGTCTCTCTTCTTTGGTTAATTCTTCCTCAAAATCCCCAAGCTTGGCTCAAGCTGCTTCGACTTGTTGTTGCGCCAAGTCCTCATGTTCGGCAAACTCTTGAAGAACTGACTCGTTCACCGATCCTTCCAAGAATTTCTTAACTTTAGTGACTACTTTCTCTAGTCCGGCTCCTCGTCCTTCAATCCCCTCAAATAGTTGACAAGATACATCCTGGATTGGCTAGAGCCTATGAGCCACGTCCATGACTTTTCTCTGTATGGCGTGGACTTGCTGGTAAATAGTGAATTGTTCCTGTGATCTTTTTATTCTTTCAATTGTAGACAAGAGCTTCAACTGTACCTGCACCATTGTTTCTTGTTGCTTTGCTTCCTGTAGTTGGGACTCCAGAGTCTTTAGTTTAGGATTCTCAGTAAGTCGTTCATAAGTCTGTGCACTACAATAATTGAGTTGTTTACATTCCATGGCAATGGTCTTGATTCTCTTAATTGCGCTCCGAGAAGTTGCTTCTCTTTGATCCTGCACGTCCTGTAGAGTGTTTGGCACTGACTGTAGCTCTAAATCTATTATTCTTTGATGAATCTGTTGAATGGATTCAGCGAGCTTCGCTACTTGATGCTCTATTGGGTCTTCCTCATTTTTCTCTAAGCCTGTCACAGAGTGGAGTGCTCTGCTGACTGCTTCTTTTACTCCAACTTGATTTGTGAGTAGTTGTTTCTTCTCTCGTTGGATCTGTGCTTTCTCTTCTTCTAATTTTGACTGGAGGGCAACCTTATCCTATTGCACAATCCTGGATTTCTCTATCACCGCTTCTTGTGATTATTTCAGGGCCACCGTGGCCTTTTTCTTTTCTTCTTGGGCGCGACGAAGGCGATATTTGATCACATCGGTTATTTTGCGGAGTTGGGTAGGATCGTCTCCCAACTCTGGTTCTTCTGATGGCAGGGGCACAGTGGACACTACGTGGTTGGAGTGAAGGGATTATTGAAATCCTCTCACCTCTGTCTCAATTTTGTCATACATGGCTTCTTGTTTAGGTTTATTGTTCTGCAAAATGTCCTATGAGGCATTTGATACAATTGCAATGATGAACTCTAAGTCATCGAGCATGAGCACAGTCTGCAACTTGGTCTTACTAGCAACATAAACCAAAAAATATAGTTTGATACCTGGTAGTTGAAGATCTTATGAAAGGAGGAGCTCTTATGAATCCTTCTTCTTCTTGAGGACTGTCTATCTATTGTTGATTCTGAAATCTAAATCTTCTTGGTGGAGGAGTGTCCCTATAATCTTCCTTGTATATCTTTTTATCCCCTTTGATTGTTTCTGCATAAATTTTTGGATTTGTTTCTTTCTCTGTTGTTTTGGAGCTTGATCCCTTTTCTGTTTGATTGTATCCAAGGCTGAACTTGTCAAGATAATATTTTTGACTACTAATAATGTCATCCAGAACTTTTGAGCTATTCTACATATTTTTCTTTTGAATATCTTTTCTTAGTGTGACAATCTCTGCTTCCAAGTTTCCAATGATCCCGTCCTTTCCTTCTAGTTGTTCTTTGAGTTCTTCTTCAATTCTTTTATCTTCTTCTATTTGAACGTTCAATTTTGTAATCATTTGTTCTAGTTCTTGAGTGTCTTTTTTCTTATCTAGTTCTGCTTGTAGTTTCTTCTTTTCTCTTCTGATAACTTCTATGGCACTCATTAATTTTTCTCGAAAGTCAACTTCTGCCTCTTCAATTTCTTCTTCATATGCTTCTTCATATTCTTCTTCGGAGTTTTCTTTATCAAAGTCTTCTACTGCCATGAATAGAACTCTCCATGTTTCATTGTCACTGACTTCGTCTTCATCTGATGATGAGATGTATTCTTTGGTGCAACATTTTTTCTTGAAAACTTTTTTTGTAGTTCTTTTACCTTTATATGTTTGTCTGCCTTTTGAGTAACCTTCATCATTTCTCTTTTTATTATGAGGAAATTTGTTAGCAAAATGACCAATACCATCACAATTAAAACAAATTAAAGCAAGCTTACCTCTGTACCTACCATTGGTTCCCTTGTTCAGTATTTTGACGAAGTTGGCCACTTCTTGATCATCTTTTGAGACGTCGTTGTTGCTGCTATATTCTTCTAGTTCCTTTTTCTTTTTCTTTGATCTTTTGGATTCTTTGAAGGCTGCTTATTTTACATCTAGATTTCCCTGTTCAGTTCTCATCTCATATGCTATGAAGATTCCATGTAGTTCGTCCATGCTTATTGAGTTTAGATCCAATCTTTCTTCTAGTGATGATATATTAGGGTTGAATCTCATAGGAAGAGATCTTAGTACCTTTTGAACAATTACAAATTCTTCAATTTCTTCTCCCAATCCTATGATTGCATTCATTGCTTCATCGACTCGTAAGAAGTAGGCTGCGATATCTTCATCTTCCTTCATTTTTAGTTGTTCGAACTGACCTCTGTAAGTTTGAAGCTTTGTTGTTTTGACTTTTGAATCTCCTTCATAAATATTTCGAAGCTTGTCCCAAATCTCTGTAGCAGATTTACAATGTGCAAATTTGGTGAATACTGTATCACTGAGACCACTCAAAAGTGCATTTATGGATTTGGAATTATTCTCACCAAGTTTCACTGCTTTGTCACTTGGTGGTGGAACTGTTGGTGCTGTGTGTCCATCTACAATTGATTTCCAAACTTGAAATCCATGTGCTTGTATATATTCCTTCATCCTTATGCTCCAAAAAGCATACTTCTGTCCATCAAACTGTGGTATTCCATTTTTATACGAGTTGGTACTCTCCATGATCTACCTTTTAGTGGTTAAACTGATTTCTGAAGGAACCTTCTCTAATACCAATTGTTGGATTACTGAGAGGGGGGGTGAATCAGTAATAACGTAATTATAATCCTTTTTCTTCAAATTTTATATCAATGTAGAATTATTATCCAATAATTAGCAGTAATAAATAAACAATCACACACATATACAGTACACCAGTGTTTTACGTGGAAACCCAAATTGGGAGAAAACCACAGAATGTTTTTTCTTATATGTCTTGAAGAATTACATTCATTGGTAGCACCAACTTCCTTTGTTTTCCGGATGCAACTAGAAGGATGCTCCAACCCCCTAGTTTCTCATGCTACAACCTGAGGGAAGCTCCAACTACCCAAATCTCTGGCTACAACCAGAAGGAGGCTACAACCCCTAATGTTCTTCGGCTACAACCAGAAGGTGGCTACAACCACCTGTCCTTGCCCCGTCCTGCCACCCTGAAGTAGAATTAGAATGATGGAACCACTGTCACACTATCACTGTGAGATATACCACTGTAAACCTGTACCAATAAATCTGAACCATGCATCAACCTGTACTATAAACAAGTGCACCAACCATGCACCAACCTGTAATCAACCTGTACCATAAACAAGTGCATCCAACCATGTGCCAAGTATGTACCAATAATGTGTCAAATTCTCATCAAATATGACTCATCAATATGTACCAACATCATCAACTGTACACCTCATGTATGTGCGCCAACTCATCAACTACTTGTCTCAACCATGTACTCAACATGTAACTCAACCAAAATCCCTCATCAATATCATCATCCAAATATGATTTATAGATATGTAATAGACCTGTTGTATATTATCACATTATTTCAAACCTTCCTTAGCTTTAAAAACAAGAGACTATCATTTTCATCAAACTTTTCTTTAGTCTCACATGCCTAGTTTTGGATTAGTCAACAACCCTAACTGGAAGTAATCATAACTTTGAACCTGTAATGTATTAAGATCTAAAACTGATACACAATGTTCTTTAGTGTATTTTATGCAATTCCTCCAAGTGGAACTACTTGGAACCTCTCAGAAAAGGAGTTATAGCAAAAATGGCATACCTTGCTGAATTCTGGCTTATTCTAGAGAGCGACCTTGTAAAGCGTGCCCCGCACAAAATATTTTATGAAATGATATGAAAATGTTAAAAATAATACTAAAGACAGTACCCTAACCAACACAATTGGTCTCATGGAATTTGGATCTTTTATGAAGAAGTTATGACGTTTTTACCCGAAACACCTGATTTTGACTAGTTTCAAGACTAGCCACAAACCCTATTTTCCACAGAGTGTAACTCCCAAAATACAACGACCCATAAGATGAATTTTTAACAAAAACTACTTGGATATTTTTTCTCACTTGCATAGCAATTTTCGGATCTGAATCATTATAGAAAAAAAGTTATAACGAAAATGGTGAGATGACCTGAAAATAACATACCTTAGAAAGCACCATCAAAAGAATTTATCCTTCCTTGCATTTCGGCCTTCTTTTCTTTACTTTCCTTAGAATTTCGGCTTAGATATTATTTGTATACCTCAGACACCTATATATATTCAATATGCTCAAGTTTGTTTCAAATGAGAAAGCCTTACCTCTTATTTATACTCTCTAAGTAGCTTCCTTAAAAACATCTTCTAGGTCACTTGGCCCCACTTTTCTTATTTTAGGGTTGGGTCCACTTCTAATTTATCCATTAAAATTATTATTGAAACAATTTACTTTGTATTCACTTTGAATTATAATACACTCATCACTTCACTTTATTATTTACCTTTTAAAATCTCTTAAACCACTTTGATTACTTTGACCTTTTGGGGCTTCTAGATGACATATGAGGGTCCTCC
>ML796808.1:33729-67041 GCA_009831015.1 Picea engelmannii | reverse complement strand
CTCAGTATCATTTTGTTCGAGAAAAGTTGCAGTCAAATGAAATAACTCTTGTGTATTGTAATACTAGTGAAAATGCTGCTGATATTTTCACTAAGCCTCTTGGAAAGATTAAGTTTGAACTGTTTAGGGAGATGTTAAGTGTAGAAGTCAATCCATTCTCCATTAAGGGGGAGACTTGGAAATAATGGAGAAAGCGCCAGTTATAAGCGCGAGTTGTAAGCGCCAGTTAGAAGAGTCAGTTCTTAGTTAAGAGTCCAGTCGTCTTGGGTTTGCATGTAGCCGACTCGAGAGAGTCTTTTCCTATATAAATATGTAATCCGTCTTCATTGAATAATATGAAGTGAGCGTAGCCTCATCGTTTTGTTTTGCTCGTATATTTTATCTTCTTTTGTAGTTGTATAAATATTAAATTGTATGTTTTTTATATATTATTAAATTGTATGTTCTTTTATATTTTATATAAGGAGATTTTTTTTAGTTGTATTTATTAAACTGCATGTTTTTTTATATATCATTAAATTGTATGTTCTTTTATATAGGGAGATGTTTTTATTGGAAATATCATTATTTTATAAAAAAAAATTAACATGATTAAAATGTTTGTTTTTTAATGTATGTTTTTTTTTAAAGTATGAGGATTTGGAAATGACATTGTTTTATGTATGTATTTATTAGATTGATTTTACATTTTTATTAACATTTTGTTATTATTTTCCTTATTTTTTTCTACCATGTTTAATTCTCTAATTTCTAACTTATTTCATGTAATTAAATTAATTAGCATACTTTCTTAATTGATGAACGGGAATGTTAAAGTGAATTGAGGGGTGCACATGTCAAATGAGGAAACTAATAAAGAACATTATTATGTTTTCAGGCATAAATCTAGGTTCGAAGTTTTAGCTCATTCCTTTTTAAGGGTGAAGGTTTTCTACCTACTGTAAATCTAAATTGTTAGTGTAAATTTAACTTTTCAATAAATCTGAATGGAGATTTATACATGTGAATTTGAATGGAGATTTATACATGTGAATTTGAGGGGAGACTTATAATTTACAATGAAGGAAACATGTTTATACTTTCCCGTGAATTTGAACATGGATTGGTACTGAATTTGAACAAGAGTTCTCCACCTATGGGAAGAATATTGAACAATACCAGTACACAAGTCCCTTATGTGGGTTTTATTTGTTTTCTTTGATTTTTACTATAATATGAGTAATTCACCCCATATACCAGAAATTCTCAAGGGGAGACATAACAAAGTAATCTTAGATATATGTATCAATATATAGAATCATTAAAAAAAATAGAGAAGAGAGACAAGCCCAACTTAAAACATAGTTGTATGGATATATAGAATCATTAGAAAAATGTAGATAAGAGAGAAGTCAAACTTAAAACAATGTTGGAAACAATGCTTGATAATAAATTTAAATCCTTTGAAGACAAGATTGAGACAAAGATAGAAAATTAAATTTTAGGGTTTAAGAGAGCTGCATAAAATGGAAGACATATTACAAGAAATAAAATAAAAAAATCCAAGAGAAAAAACAATCAACCCATGAGGTAGACGAAATTTGGTTATAAATTGTTTGGAACCAGATCAACAATTTGTCTATAAATTGTTTGGAACATAAGTTGGATTACAAACCAATCAAAGAATAAATGAACATGCTCATAGAAATAGACCATGAACATAACAAAAGAGCCTTGAACCTCAAAATTTCTAGTGTAAAACAGTAGAAATATGAGAACACACTCGCAATAGTCAAGGAATAACTAAAAAATAAACGATAAATTGAGACAAGCTTGCATCATAGAAGCAAAAAGGTTAGGAAAAATAATTGAAAATAAATATAGGTTGATAATAAATACATTTGACTCTGCGTCGCCATACGACGATAAACATGACGCATGCAATTACGATATCAACATAAAGATCTAGGACGTTCATCAACATCTGCCAGTAAAGAACAACAATAAACCGACCAAATAAAAAGACTGACTACCCATACATCCTACACTGCAATGGTTAGGACCTCCAAGACACATAAGCAACGCTCAAGCCTAGGTTCCCATCGATTTTAACTATTTAAGGTCTCAGGGCTGGCGACTGTTCTAATGAACATGGAGGTGTCTACGTCCTGCCCGAAACAAGCAGACCAAGCACACAATAGTTTACAACCCAGTACAACATTACTTAAACAAGGGGCTACAATCTATAAGTGTCTTAAGGCCATTCCAATGCGCAACTTTAGATCATAAATTGTCATCAAGGAACCCTCTAAAACAACATTCAAGGGACCTTATTGTACAAGTATGAACTTCGATTGGTTTAACATTTAACAAGGAAATTAGTCATTAATTATAATTGTAAATATAATGAATAGTTATAAATGTCAGTTAGCGCAATAATTAACATTTAATCTTTAATTATAGATCAATAATTAACAAAATATCCTAAAATCATTTGATGCAAACATTGTAAAATTTACATCAACATTCATTCAATGATCTAAACTTATAATTCGATAGACAATAATTAGGAACCAATAATTGTCTCAACAACGCAAGGGTCATAAATCCCTTATTAATGCAATATTCAAAATCTTTTTCGCAAGCATATAAATTAATATTAGCATTAACTCGATGATCTAAATCTATAATCGATAGCTAGTAATTGAGAACCAATAATTAGCGCAACATCCAAAACAAAAGTAATGATTTCATGGCACATAAACGGTAACTTAATTCAACAAGCATCACATCTTTTCATGGTGCCTACTAATTATTAGTTCCCTTCAAGGCACATGGACACACCATCATAACATCAATTGTAGGTATGCAAATTTTTGGAATTAAATAATGCTTGAAAATAAATTTGCTCCTTAAGAGCTTACCCACTTTGTTGTAATTACCATAAACATTTTAGCATCAATACTATCTATAAATAATTTTCCTCTCTATCTACTAGCCCTTAGCCTTAATTGAGGCATTGACTAATTAAAGAAGCTTGCTTTTATTACATACTAACTGAAATAAAGTAATTGCTCGTTAGGAAATGTTAACTGAAAGGTAAGTTGACTTTATTAAAATAAAGTGGATTTCCCTTTTTAAATACTAACGAAATAAGGTAGTTGTTGCCATGAATATTAACTGGAAAATAGATTGCTTTCATTTTAAATAAGGTAGATTGCTATTTTTATGGACTAACATAATACGGTAGTTGCTGCTATGAAACATTAACTAAAAAGTAGATTGTTTTTATTGAAAATAAGGTAGATTGCTATTGTAAATACTAACAAGTAAAGTAATTGTTGTTATAAAGTGGAATGTTTGATTAATATAAAGTAGACTGCTATAAATATCCAATTAAGGTAGTTGGCTAATGTTGTTATTGCTATCTTTAATAAATCTCATTCGATCAACATTTTCTGAGTTAAGTCACTCCTCCATCTCCTGGCTGTTAGATTTAAAGCAGCATTATCTAAGATAAAATAGGGGCTACTATTAGGTAATGAAAACAACAATAATATGGCATTTAGTAAGGAGACAAATAAAATCGATCCTATCAATTAATGTAACATTGTCATCTCTTGTTCCAGTCGTTTTGTCTCCTTATGTTCCTTATAAGGGCAGTTTAAAGGTGCATTGATGAGAGGCTACGCCTGGGATCCATTGGGATGGCTGAGAATAGCAAGAATGGTCAAGTAAGGAGGAACGTATTCCACCCAAATGCCCATAGTAATAGAAAATGCCCACAGTAATATATAAATGCCCACATTAATACAAACGCCCACGGTCATATATAAAAACACCCACAATCATAATTAAATGCCCATAGTCATATATAAATGCCTACAGTAATACAAAATGCCCACCGTAACAAAAAATGCCCACATTAATACAAAATTCCCATAGTCATATATGAAAACACCCACAGTCATATATAAATGCCCACGGCCATATATAAACACCTACAGTAATACAAAATGCCCACCATAATAGAAAATGCCCACATTAATACAAAACGCCCACAGTCATATATGAAAACACCCACAGTCATATATAAACGCCTACAGTAATACAAAACACCCACCGTAATAGAAAACGCCCACATTAAAATTCAAACGCCCACAGTCATGTATAAATGCCCACATTAAAACAAAACGATCACCATAATAGAAAACACCCTCAGTAATATAAACACAATCATAAACACAGGAAATGGTAGGTAAAACGCAGGATTAGGTGGTCAAAATTCGTGTGGGTATCCTCCACAAAATCGCAGAGATATACAACAGAAAAAAAAAATGCAGAGGAGGGTTTTGAATCGAGGGGGTTTCTTCCAATGAAACGCATGGAAATGCTAACAGAAAATTGCAGACAAAACAACGTAAGGCACATCTATAGATCGCACAGAACCAGGAAAGTTAGGCAATGCCGAGGTCATACAATATCTTTTATTCAATGCCGACATGCAACAACAGAGTAAGAAGAAATATTTTGATAACCGTAACACCATTACAATCAGCGAGGAACACAAAGGAAAACCAATCAATCCGACGAGAACCCATGCATAGTTAAGCCAAGTAGTTTTCATCTCACAAGCCAAGATAAAAAAAATGTTGATAACAATAAAAGAGGGAAAATGTCTTAGTACCTTCTATCATGCAAAAGGAAAAACATACCGTTTCCTAATCGCCTGCTCCGGGTGATGCCCGCGCGCTCCGTGACGCTCTCGGTCGCCGACCATCGAGACCTCACCGGTACCTCCCGCCCAACGCTAGGGGTACTCTGCTTCCCCCTTAGTCCCCTGAGCCGCAAAGGGACCACACACTATCCATATGGTATGTCTAGATCCCAGCTCGCCTCGCAAGGCCAAGCTATCACTCCTATCCGAGCTGGGAAATCCTAACTCCCCACAAGTAATCAGTCGAGTCACAAATCCGGCAGCATAACGTTACGCTAACAACCGATCCCCTTCTTCATTCTCTTCCATTTCTTTTATATAGTTTTTGAACTTCCATCTTTCCCTAAATCTCATTTAAATTAAGTTTTAATAAAAATATTCAAAAACTCTCCTTCGTACAAGTGTCATCCATTCCCCACGTTTCTCCAATAACTATTTTCTTTAATTTATCAAATTGTCTTATTTCCCTCACCCACCTAGAGCTGCTCCTAAATTTACTCCTAGGTGTTCCTAAATTCCCTCACAGGTTTAAATACTTTCCCTAAAATGAAGTTGCTAATTTAGTTCAAATTAAAAGGTTTTTAATTGCAGATTCTTTACTATGTTGACCTCACTTTTTACCATAAGTTCGTCTCTTTCCCTTATTATGTTTCCTCCATTCCTTAGTTTCCTAATTTTTATTATTCCCTTCTTTCCCCTTTTTATTAGATCCAAAATGGTAGTTGTGTTATTTACTCTTTTCCTTTTATTATTAATTTAATATCTTTTTACACTTTCACAAGTTAAATAATTTATTTCTTCTTTACCTTTGATATCCACAGATTTTAATTAAGTTCTTACTCTCTTCATTTTACCCAAAAAATTATGAAGTCCACAACTATTACTTAAGTGGTTTTTAGTTTAAAATTTATTATTTTATTTTTATAAGGTATTTTTCTTAAGGGTAGACAAGATTTTACCCCTAGCGAAGTTTTAGACTTAGGACTTAGATTCTGAACTAGGCGACATTTTATTTAGGGAAGTTGTTTTTTTAAATTTCTTAATGAGATATCAGTCTTAGGCCATCTAGGTTCATTCTTTTAACATCATCAATGCAATGTGCCCTTCAGGACGCACTATGTGGTCCAAGGGTGCCACTCGCCTCTAGTGTTTATTTTGCGTGACGTGCCCTTCAAGATGCACCATGTGCTCCAAGGGTGAAACTCACCTCTTGACTGATTGGTAGACATCAATAACCCCTGGAGTCAATACTCCACCAGGTGAACTTGTGGGAGACTAAGGGCTTCTAAGGAATAAGGCCCCCGCCTTATTGTGCACCCCTTAGAATCATCGTGAGCAACTATCGCAGTCTTCCCTCAAGGCATTGTGGATCCTCTCGAACTAGGTAATCGCTAACCTACAGTTCAAGCCACATCAAGAGTGTTAGTAGGTTGTGGCAGGGTTGTTGTCCACACCTCTCCCTCAACCTCTCTGGTAATCATGTGTGGCCCCTTTACTCCATATGTGAGTCTGGTCGGAAAGCTATCGTCAGCCTGCATCATTAACAATCATTGCAGAACATGTCCACATCATATCATCTAATCAAATGTACTAAAATCACATTAAAACAATCAAACCCCAATAGCACACTCCCTGACTCGATCTGGTGTCCAAGGGGTTGTGTCGATGCCTCTGCATCCTCAAGGTCCAAAACCCTGCACACTCAGTAAAACCAAGTCAATAGCACCTGTCTATGTCAATGCAGTAAACATCATGTCATCTATCATAACGCATCATAATCAAGGACAAACGTTTTAAAATCATAATTGTCTGGATCACTTGCGAGAAAGTGTCATCAAAGAATAAGTTTTCTCAGTGCACCAGAGAGGGATGTTACACACACCCCCTCTTGGTCTAAACTTCATCCCGAAGTTTCATAGAATAAATGTCGAAATAAATGTATCATAGTATCATAAGTCTATCTATCAAACAAAAATGGAAAATGTTGGTGCATATCATATGCATCCTCCCAGGTCGCCTAGTGCAGACTATAATTGTCCCACTAGACCTTGACCTAATCTACCGTTCGACATCGTAACTATCAAACGTGATGATCTAATATGTGGACCGACTCAGTCATGAATGCTCCCTCATCTGATAGCTGCAAGGAACTCATGTCAATAACATGCGTAGGATCACTGATATAATATCTCAAAACAGATACATGAAAAACATCATGCATACACCTCAAAGAATCAGGCAAGGCTAGTCCATAGGCCACGGGCCCCTTTCTCTCCACAATCTTGAAAGGTCCCACGAACCTAGGAGAGAGTTTAGCTCCATTTCCAAACTTGATCGAACTCTTATGCGGTTTAATGTGCAAGAAGACTCGATCACTGACCTCGTAACTACGGTCGACTCGGTGCGCATCGGCATAACTCTTCTATCGATCCTGCGCTTCTTTAATCCTTTGTCTTATGGTTTGCATTTTCTCTTCCATTACCTAGATCTCTTCTGGTCCCACCAGGACCCTATCCAAAAGCCGATCCCAGCTCAAGGGCGTCTGACATGGTCTCCCGTAAAGAAACTCAAAAGGCACCATCTTAATGGTGCTCTAGTAACTATTGTTGTAAGTGAACTCTACTAGTGGCAAGAATTCCTCCCAACGCTTTTGTTGGTCCATCACGTACATGTGCAACATGTCTTCCAAGGTTTGGTTTATTCGTTTGGTCTGTCCATCAGTCTCTGGGTGATATGTAGTACTAAAGTTAAGTTGGGTTCCCAAGGCCTCTTGGAAACTCGTCCAAAATCATCCAGTAAACACCGATCCTCGATCGGATATAATCCTCTTTGGCATGCCATGTAGCCTCATAATCTCACTGATGAAAACTCTAGCTATGTCAGGTGCCTGATACGTCGTACGCACAGGTATAAAGTGAGAACTCTTTGTCAGAGTGTCTACTACTACGAAAATCTAGTCGTGTCTCCTTGCCGTCAGTGGCAATCCAACAATAAAATCCATCGAAATAACCTCCCATTTCAATTCTGGAATGGCATGTGGTTGTAGTAATCCTACTGGGTGTCTATGTTCAGCCTTTACCTACTAGCACTCCAGACATCTGGCCACTTAGTTGACTATGTCAGCCTTCATTCCCTTCCAAAAGAATAAGGGTTTAAGGTCTGCCCTTATCTTCGTGACTCCCGGGTGAGCCATGTAAACTGCTCTATGAGCCTCGCTCAGGATCAACATCCTCAACTCGTCGTTTGGTGCTATGTAAATCCGAATTCTAAACCTCAATAACCCATCACTATCAAATGAAAATCTCTCATATTGTGGTACCATCATGGTGTTTTGTCCAATAAAACCCTCAACCTCCTTGTACCAGTCATCATCACACTGTAAAGTGAGAATATTCTCACATAGATTCGTCTGAAGAGGTAACACTAAAAAGATGTGTGGTCTCCAACTCAAAGCATCCACCACTTGGTTCATTGTTCCTTTTATGTAAGAAATCTCAAAGTCGTACTCGCTAAGCAATTCTGACCAATGTCGTTGTCGTGCGTTCAGTTCGCTTTGCGTAAAAATGTGTTGTAGACCACAATGATCAGTCTTTAGTTCAAATTTTCATCCAACAAGGTAGTGTCTCTAAACCTTCAAGGCATATATGATGGCTAATAACTTCAAATCGTGCATCACGTAGTTCTCCTCATGCCTTCTCAGTTTCCTCGAAATGTAAGCAATCACTCATCCGTCTTGCATCAAGACTCCACCTAAGCCTTCCTTGGATGTGTCTATGCATACCAAGAAGTCCGCATCCATGTCAGGGACCTTTAGTATAAGTGTTTTCGTCAACAACTCTTTAAGCCTCCGAAATGCTTCCGCAAATTTCTCGGTCCAAACAAACCTCTTGTTTTTCTTTTGCAATTCCGTGATCGGATTTGCTATCTTCGAAAATCCCTCAACAAATCGTCAATAGTATCCTACCAAACCCATGAAGCTATGCAATTCCGTGACATTCGTCAGTGCAGACCATTCCATAATAGCCTCGACCTTGGTTGGATCCAAGGCGATACCTTCGCCAGAGATGACATGCCCTAAGTATTAATTCCTCGATTGATGAAAAGATCATTTGGACAACTTTCCGTACAATTTGTGCTCTCGTAGACACTGTAGTACCAAGTGCAAGTGCTCGTCATGCTCCTCCATCATCCGAGAGTAGATCAAAATATCGTAAATGAATACTTGGACGAACTTGTCGAAGTACTCGCGGAACACTCCGTTCATCAAACTCATAAATACCCCTGGGGCATTTGTCAGTCCAAACGGTAAAATAGTAAACTCATAATGTCCAAACCATGTCTTAAAGGTGGTCTTAAGGACGCCATCCTCCTTGATCTGTAACTGGTGATACCCTGATTGCAAATCAATCTTGGAGAACACCGTCACACCCTTCATTTGATTGAACAGATCATCAATTCTCGTCAAGCGATACTGATTCTTGATCGTAGCCTTGTTTAGTTGATGGTAGTCAATGGAAATCCTCCATGATATGTCCTTCTTCCGAATGAAAATAAAATGTGCACCCCACGGTGACACACTAGGATGTATCAGTATTAGGTCCAGCAACTCCTTCAGTTGCATTTTCAACTCTTATAACTCCGCGGTGGAAATCCGATAAGGCGTTCTTGCTATCAGTTTGGTCCCCAGTTTCAATTCTATGGTAAACTCCAATTCCCTTTCCGGTGGCATCCCAGGTAACTCCTCTGGAAATACATCTGCAAACTCCTTCACCACCGAAAGGTGTTCTAGACCTTCCACTACTCCATTCTCATTTAGCACAAGGATCGCATAAAGGTTTCACCCCTTGTGCATATTCTTTCATAACTGTAAGGAAGAGACGAACCTCAAGGAAACTCTTTGGTTCCATCCTACAGTCACACATCATTGTCCCTTGTCATCGATCAAGATCAACCGTTTCGTCTTAGAGTTGAGTATTGCCTCATGCAATTCCAAACAATCCGTACCAATCACGACATCATAAGATCCTAAGATCGTGATGTACAAGTTGTCCCTTGTGACAAACTCTCCCAGGTTAAGGGCACAACTCGTAACCTTTCCTCGAACTTTCTGTTTGGCTCCCGAAGCCATCTCTACAAAGATAAAATCATCATGTTGAACTACCTTTACCTTAATCCTTTTTAGCGCTGCACCAGAAATGAAACTCTCGATAGCATCAGGATCTATCAAAATACTAAGGGTCTGGTCAACGACAATACCTGTCATCTCGAGCATAGTCGACTGATTCTCTTCATAGCAGTTATTCACCATTGCATGAATATGATGGGGCTTGCCCATATCTCCCATTGTAGTGGGTCCGACTGATCTGGACGCTCTGGTCCTCTCCACAGGACAGTCACACTGGTAGTGTGGCTCCCCACATGTCCAACACCCCTTCTTCGGCCCAGTAGTCCTGGTACCTGAAGTAGAAGATGATGGCCCACCGGCCTAGAAACCTAGTCTGTGCTGCTAAATAGGCCTAAACTGCTACTGCAGCAGGCGACGCTGCTACTGATGTGGTGGTCCCCGATAAGGTGTTCACTGCTGATGCGGCAGTCACTGGGGTGTGGTGAAAGTGGATCCCCTCCAGAAGCCACGATATCCTGGCGTATGTCTCGCTGGTGTCCAGTGCTACTATGTTCCAGATGAAACATGTGTTGTTGGTCTCACTGGAGTCCTAGTCTGGCCCCCACTGATAAGCTCCTCCTCTGCTATGAGGGCCTTTTGGACGACATCATGCAAGGTTTGGGGCATCAAAATCCTAACCTTTGCACGTAGGCCGTCGTTAAGGCTGAACACAAACCTGTTGACCTTAAGTTTTTCAGTGTTAAGGTGTGGAGCATACCGGAGCAACTCCATAAAACGGGCCTGGTACTCAGGCACCGTACGACCTCCATATCGTAAGGTGTTGAACTCATTGACCTGACACTCGATGAATTTCTCTGAAAGGTACCTCTCTCGGAACCGTTCCTCGAACAGTTCCCATGACACGTCTTTGACAGCCATGTTCAGCTGCGGTAGGAGCGTCTTCCACCATAGAAGAGATCTCCCCTTCAATTAAAAGAACGCCATGTGGACCTTCATGTAGGAGGTATAATCGCGAAGTGCAAAGCACATCGCCATGTTCTCCAACCATGCCTCGGCGGCTGCACCATCCGGGGCACCAAAGAACTCAAGAAATTTGACCTTCTCGAGTTCACGGTGAATTCTACGAGTAACAGCCAGTGTGCATGGTGGAACCTCAGCAGGTGCCAATGCCCTGGCCTCATCTCTGTCCAAATGGTTGATCAGTGCCTCGGACATGTGCTGAAAAGATCTCATCATCCTGACAATATCGCCAACTACTATCTGCTCTTGTCTGAGAACCTTCTCGTCTCCCTGAGGTTTAGACCCCTCAGGTGTGGATGCTACTGGAGGCGTCACGTCTCCTCCCCTAGCACTCTGTCATCTACCTCCGCAACGTCCTCTAACCATGATTACCTACACGCACACAAGTCAACTCAATTAGCAATAGTATAATCAAATCATGTCAACGAAATCCATAGCGATCACAAGTCGCGGGTCAAACCCGCTCTGATACCATATGTAACGACCTCCTCATTACGATAACAAACTTCTTATAACAAGTGCTAAAATTTTTTTTGTGTGTGTGCGCATGTGTACAAGGATAATAAATACATTCGACTCTGCAATTCCATACGACGATAAACATGACGCATGAAATTACGATATCAACATAAAGATCTAGGACGCTCATCAACATCTTCCAATAAAGAACAACAATCAACTGATCAAATAAAAAGACTGACTACCCATCCATCCTACCCTACAATGGTTAGGACCTCCAAGACACATAAGCAACGCTCAAGCCTAGGTTCCCATCGATTTTAACCATTTAGGGTCTCAGGGATGGTGACTATTCTGAGAAACATGGAGGTGTCTACGTCCCGCCCGACACAAGTAGACCAAGCACACAAAAGTTTACAACCCAGTACAACATTACTTAAACAAGTGGCTACAATCTATAAGTGTCTTAAGGCCATTCCAATGCGCAACTTTAGATCATAAATTGTCATCAAGGTACCCTCTAAAACAACATTCAAGGGACCTTATTGTACAAGTCTGAACTTCGACTGGTTTAACATTTAACAAGGAAATTAGTCATTAATTATAATTGTAAATATAATGAATAGTTATAAATGTCGTTTAGCGCAATAATTAACATTTAATGTTTAATTATAGATCAATAATTAACGAAATATCCTAAAATCATTTGACGCAAACATTGTAAAATTTACATCAACATTCATTCAATGATCTAAACTTATAATTCGATAGATAATAATTAGGAACCAATAATTGTCTCAACAACGCAAGGATCATAAATCCCTAATTAACGCAATATTCAAAATCTTTTTCGAAAGCATATAAATTAATATTAGCATTAACTCAATGATCTAAATCCATAATCGATAGCTAGTAATTGAGAACCAATAATTAGCTCAACATCCAAAACAAAAGTAATGATTTCATGGCGCAAAAACAATAACTTAATTCAACAAGCATCACCTCTTTTCATAGTGCCTACTAATTATTAGTTCCCTTCATGGCACATGGACACACCATCATAACATCAATTGTAGGTATGCAAATTTTTGGAATTAAATAATGCTTGAAAATAAATTTTCTGCTGAAGAGCTTACCCAATTTGTTGTAATTACCATAAACATTTTAGCATCAATACTATCTATAAATAATTTTCCTCTCTATCTACTAGCCCTTAGCCTTAATTGAGGCATTGAATAATTAAAGCAGCTTGCTTTTATTACATACTAACTTAAATAAAGTAATTGCTCGTTAGGAAATGTTAACTGAAAGGTAAGTTGCCTTTATTAAAATAAAGTGGATTGCCCTTTTTAAATACTAACGAAATAAGGTAGTTGTTGCCATGAATATTAACTGGAAAATAGATTTCTTTCATTTTAAATAAGGTAGATTGTTATTTTTACGGACTAACATAATAAGGTGGTTGCTGCTATGAAACATTAAGTAAAAAGTAAATCGCTTTTATTTATTTTTTGTAAATAAGAGGTATGATTATATTAAGATCCTTCGAAAGTCTAAAATAGAGTCTCAAAATACAACAATGACCAGGCTGCAGTTATTGGACTGCCCCAGCCTGGGGAAACCAGTCCAGCCAGCCCATCTAGTTCCTTGATCAAACAAGTCATAAGTTAAACCAACAACACGAGGAAACATGCTGTTTATTTTTTAGGACTAGATTCTAAGTAAACATACATACACTTAAATTAGACACCTGGCAGGTAGTTGGGCCATGTGGCTTGAAGGCCTCCTAGCCAAGGCTCTTCTTCGATATACGTCACTCCATAGTCCCATTGCTCGCCAGCTTCGTATTTGCATGCAGGTTCCTTGATGTCGTCCTTTCACTCCTCCCGCTCTTGGCCTAATTCCACTGGATTCTGCATCTTGTCCTGAGCTTCCTCCTTGTCGGCCTCAGGGTTTCTGCTTTGGGCTGGTGTCGATAGGATCCGAGAATAAGGCCTCGTGCATAGAAGATAGAATTTGCAGAAATCTTGCCACCTTTACTTCCATTGCTTGTATGCGATATTGTAGGTCCGCTACCTCTTGCCTAAGCTCAAAAACCAGATCATGCAAGACAGGCAGGCTTTCTGTGAACTGCACCCTATCAATGGTCTCAGGGAAACAAGGACCTGCCCTCTTGGGCTCACTATGAAGAGAAGGACCACTGACCAGGTTGCCCAGAGGGTCGCGGGAAGGCATGGAGCTCGACGAATTCACTGAGGGGTCTTGAGAAAGACACAAAATTGAAATTGGCGTGCGTGGAATGATGACCATGGAATTGAACTGCGGGGCGTGCAAGGAGACAGGGATAGTCTTGGACTGCTGGCGAGGGGAGGAGTCGGTGGAGGTCGATTCAGGAGGTTTGATCGAGGGTCTTCAAGGCTTCCAGGGAGAGCCTCGCTTCGGTCTTCCCCTGGGTCGAGTCATGGAGAACTTTGTGTAACTGGCCGAGAAAACTAAGACCACTCTGTGGCGGATTATGATCTGGACCACCTTGCTCCAGCGAGAAAGAACAAAGGTGGACCTGCGCTGCAATGAGAGGAGCTTTGCAGCCGGAATACAGAAGTGAGTCCCAAACAAAATGAACGAAGCCATTCAAATTCACAGCGAGGAGGAAAGGACTGGTGCGTTAATGCGCCCTCGCATCAAATTAAAACTCAATTAAACGCTGGGTAGGGTGGTGGGCTATGGCATAAGCCCATCACGTGGCTCCATGTCACTCTGTCCAATGCCTTCGCCCAGATCTTGCCACGACGCCCACACTGACACCCCATCCGGGGGAGCATCCACCATTCCAGCTTTGTGAATGCATTGCAGGAGGATAGGGTGATTCTGATCCCGGGCTGCATTACAGTGGAGGTCTTGTCCTCTCCAGTTGGCGCCCAGATTAGCTAATTCATCAGCAACTTGATTTTCTTTCCTTATGATATGCATTGGAATGATGACCTGATGGGGGTGCATTAGACTAGAAACTGTTTGTAAGCCATGTGACAGTCTCCAGCTAGGTGAGATGTTGTCCGGGCTTGTCCCATGTAGAATTCGGCGTAGCAGGCTGATGATGACTTGCGAGTCCCCTTCTACGATCATCTTTGTGTAGTTGCTTTTGATGGCTAGTTCCAGTCCCTTGATTAGTCCCCAGAGATCTGCTACATTGTTCGTAGAGTGCCCAAGGGGCCCAACTGCTATGTCAAGGATGTGTCCATAATGGTTATGTATGACAACCCCATATCCCACCGCGCCAGGATTTCCTTTGGAGGCTCCGTCGAAATTTAGCTTAACAAAATCCTTTGGAGGAGGAGACCAGATGGAGGGGCTGGTCGAAGGGAGGGTGGAGGAAGGGGGGATGGGACGTGCCTAAAGAGTAGGAAGAGGTGTCCAGTGCTTGAGTATAGAGAGCTTGGAGGGAGGGCAAGCCAAATCCGCATCGGACCAATTCCTGAGGTTGGTTTCCAAGACGTTGCGATAGCATTGTCTCCAGCATTGTTGCCAAGGGAGAGAGGTGTTTGTGAAGATTCTTCGATTCCTTTCTTTCCAAGTTTGCCACAGGATAAAACCAGGTAGAAGTTGCCAGATTCAATTGAGGAGGGGAGAATGGAATGCCTGATCTCTCCAATGCGTGATGGTTTCTAGAATGTTGTCTCTGTGGCGATCTGAGGTGCGCATGATAAGCGTTGCTTGATCCAAAATTTGAGCTGTGTAGGGGCAGGTATTGAGGAGATGATTCATGGTTTCTTCTGCCTCTCCACACAGTATGCATAAGGAGGGTCCCACAAAACCTCTCTTCAGGAGATTGTCCCAGGTTAGGATACTCGAGTGCGAGACCAGCCATAAGAAAAGAGTGATTTTCGGCTAATGCTTAAGATCCCATATTTTTCCCCAGACTTCCGAATCTGGGGGGGCGTTTGACTGGGCTTTAAGTTGGTAGGCCTCCCATGTGCTGAAGAAGCCCTGTGGCTTGTAGCCCCATTGAAGAGTATCTTCTCCGACAATTATGGGTAATCTCCGTTTGGTCAGTTCCTCTTGCAGAGGTGCTAAGTCGACATGCGCCTCCAGGTTAATGCGCTCCTCATCCACATACCAGCATCACCAGGTGTCCTCCGTGGGGTTGTACTACCAATAATTTGCTACTCTTTTCAGGCCTACTTGTGTATTTTGAGGGTAGATATCACGGACCCATACCTCAGCGCTCAGGGCTGGCCATTGTTGCCAGGAATCTTTCCAGAAAAGAGTTGTTTCCCCATTCCCTATCTCCCAAAAAGCATGTTGAGTAACCAGCTGTCTATTTTGCTTGGCCGCTGTCCATATTAGAGAACCCAGTTTGTCTCCATTCCATCTGATTAGGTTTTTCTCGGCTGTGTTGGGGGTGTATTTCTTCCTCCACAGTTTAGCCCATAGATCTCCGGGGTTTTTTAACCAGTGCCACCAAATTTTGGCACTGAGAACCTTGTTCATAATAGATGGGTCCCTTAATACCAAACCTCCTTGTCGCTTGGGTTGACAGAGCTTTTCCTAGCTCACTAGTGCTATTTTTTTCTCTTTGTTGAGGCCCTGCCAGATGAAGTTCCGTTGCAAGCTTTTGATAGTGTTGAGGACGAATTTTGGGGTGGCCAGCACAAAGAAGGCATAAATCGGGAGCGCTTGTAAGACAACTTTGAGCAAGATGTGGTGACTTGGTAGGTTCAAGGCTCTATAGTTCCAGGAGGATAGTCTTTTCGAGAAAGAAGAGAGGAGGTGCTCCCAGGAGGAGTTCCGGAGGGCGTTGTCAATCAAGGGTAGGCCAAGGTATTTGGATGGAAGGGAGCTTCTGTTGAAACCGAGAATCTCAGAGATGTGTCGTTGGATCTGAGGGGGCGTGTTAAAGAAGAAGATTTGGGACTTGTCCTTGTTGCAGTCCAGTCCTGAGGCTTCAGAGAAGGTCTGGAGAATCTCCTAGAGAGAGTTGGCTTCTCGCACAGTGGGTCTGCCCATTAAAAGCGTATCATCCATGAACTGGCTGTGCGAGATAGGGGGAGAGATACCATGCAGGGGCAAGCCTGTCAGAACGTTGTGTTCTAAAGCCGCATGGATGGATCGACTGAGTCCTTCGGCCATGATAATAAAGAGGAAAGGAGAGAGGGGATTGCCCTGTCTGATTCCTCTTGAGGGGGAGAAGGGTCTCGAGGGTACACCATTGACGAGAAGGGAGAAGAAAGTTGAGGAGGTTAAATTTAAAATCCATTCTACCCAGGTTTGGTTTAAACCAAAAGCTAAGAGCATTGCTCGCATGTAATCCCAGCTTAACTTGTCAAATGCCTTAGAGAGATCTAGTTTGAGGAGCATACCTGGGGTTTTGGTTCTTTGCAAGGAGTGGATTACTTCATGAGCCAGAATGATGTTATCCAAGATTTTCCTGCCCTCAACATAACCCGATTGTTCTGGGGAAATGATTGTTGGTAAGATCAGCTTAAGTCTCCGGGCTATTACCTTTGTAAGGAGTTTGTAGATTACATTGCAGAGGGCAATAGGCCGGTACTGCTTGGCTCGATGTGCCTGCCCCTCTTTGGGAACTAAGGTGAAAAACGTGGCATTGAGTTCTTGGAGGAATTTTCCTGTGACTCTTGAATCTTCCAAAATTTCCCAGACCTCAGTCCTGATCATCGGCCAGCAATAGTGGAAGAAATCGCTGGTGAAGCCATCAGGGCCTGGTGCTTTGCATTTTGGAGTTTCCTGCAGTGCTTGGTCCACCTCCTCGATGGTGAAGGGCCGGAGAAGGGCAGCATTTTTCTCCTGAGTTACAAGTGAGGGTACATGCCTTGTAATTCTGTTGATTGCTGCTTGTCTGTCTGGGATGGGCTCGGTAAGGAGGTTTTGAAAGTAGTCGATCAAGTTTGTTTCCAAATCAGCATGAGAGTGAAGGGTCTCACCTTCCTCTGAGATAAGATGCGTAATCTTGTTGGAGTGCCTCCTCTGGATGACCGTTCGGTGAAAGAACTTGGTATTGCGCTCCCCTTCCTTGAGCCATTGAATACGCGACTTCTGATTCCACAATATTTCTTCCTGTCTATTCCTGTCTTCGATCTGTTGGGCCACTTTGAGTTCCTGTGCTTTTAGCTCATCTATTATCCCCTGCTCCCTAATTTGGTGCTGTATCTCATTCATTTGCCTGGATAGTTGTTTCTGGGAATCGAAAATGCTGCCGAAGGTTTGCTTGTTCCAGAGTTTAAGAGTTTGCTTGAGTTTCTTAAGCTTCTGCTGGAAACGATACATTTTGGAGCCCTGAGGTATCTCGGCCTGCCTCCACCAGTCCTGGATGTTTGCCCGGAAGTCCGGGTGGTCTAGCCAAAACTATTCGAATCAGAAGGGTTTCTTTCCAGGGGTGGTCAAGACATCCACCCATAATTGTATGGGCCAGTGATTTGATCCTGGGAGGTTCAAGATGGAGGCTTCCATTGCCGTGTCGTCTAGCATCAGAGGTTCCGATAGGAGGAAACGGTCTAGCTTGCAAGCTATTTGGTGTACCCCAGTTCTTCTGTTTGTCCAGGTGTGAATGCCGTTACTAGCCTCCAAATCAATTAGACGAAGTTCCTCTATTAAATTGTTGAAGTCGCAGGAGTCTTGATCTAGTCGCCTTGACCCTCCTTTTTTTTCCTCTAGGCTGCAGATGATGTTAAAATATCCACCTAGAATCCATTTATCATGTTGTATTAAGCTGGATAAGTATCTCAGGCTTCTGAGAAATGCTTGTTTGTCCCTTGGACTGGTCGGGCCATATACGCTGGTGAGATGTCCAGGCTTATTGGAGCCGATGAGCCTGTACTCTGCTGTGATAGACCATCTTGTAGTATAAAAAATTTCCATCAGCACAATGTTGGTATTCCAAAGGATAGCTACTCCTCCAGTTGTCCCTGTGGCATAAATCGAAACTCCTCTCCCTTGTCTCCAGCAGTAAAGAAGTAGTCGATCAATGTCTTCTGAGGTGCATTTTGTTTCTTGTAACAGTACAACGTCTGGGGTTTCCGCTATGATCAGTTCTCGTAGCAATTTCTGCTTGCTACGTCCATTAAGGCCTCTGATATTCCATGAAATTATATTCATGAGGACGGGGGGGTAGAGAGAGGAGGGAAGCTGTCCGAGATCAGGTGGATCTGCCCCGAATTTACCATGAAGTTTCCTATTTCATGTATGAGCTTGTTTGTGGACTTTCTGCCCCTCTTCTTTTCATCTTTTTGGCCTTTTCCTGAGTTTTTTGTTTGGCTATCCTAGATTCCCAGGGATTTACTGGCTCGGGCTGAAGATCCTACGGAGGAGTTGAGAAATACCTTGTGCACTTTCCTCAATTGATCCCTGGGTATGGTGTATAATTTCTGGTGTCGGTAGGCATGTTCCAGGTGTTCCAGATCCACTCCTGCGAGATCCATTTCCTCCAACTCCATTTCCTCGTCTCCATCCTCGACCTCCTGCAGACCTGGCATTTCCCGTGCCAAGCCTAGGGGGGCAGGTTTCATTTCCCTATTCTTTTTGAGTTGTTCAGGGCCCTGGCTCTCGGTCTAGGGTTCATTATGCAGGGGTGGTGCATTCAGATTTGCAAGAGTCGTCGGGTTTTCTGATTGATCTTGTAAGATTGCAAATTTATTGCTTGTAGTTGGGTCTTTGCTTACCTGGGTTAGTTGCTTTCGTCCTCCTTGTCGCCTTCTTCCCACTGGTTGCACGAATCCTTCCTTGTCCTTTCCGCTTTCTGGATTTCCATCTTTGTTGATCATATTGAGAGGGCACTCCCTGAAGAGGTGACCATGTTTGTGGCATTTCCTGCATCGGAAGAGAATGTGTTCATAATCAATGGTTTGGGACCAATCCTCGTCGTGATATTCCAGAGTGATGGAGCCCGGGAGCGGCTTGGCTATGTTCAGATATACACAGATTTGTGCATATGACGTGTAGCGTCGTTGCTTTGTGGCTTCAAAAGATTTGACGTAGATGCCTATGGTGTTGCCGATTCCTGCTAGGACCTATTCTAGCTAAAATTCCTGGGGGAGAGAGTACAGTCTGATCCATACCGGCGCATGGGCGAAGTCTTCCTTTTTGGGGCTAAAATTTTCTATCCAGAATCTCAGGAATAGGCCTGTCGAGTTGTAGAAGTATGGCCCTCCATCGAAGACGCGGTTGCGATCCTCGAGGTTGCGGAAGCTGATTGTGAAGGATCCCTTCGAACCCAGCTGGAGATCATAGTGGCCTTTTGGTTTCCACTAGTACTGTATCCATTTGACCAAGTCACGCTTAGAGGGCTAAAGCCCTAAAAACTTCCCTACCAAGGCGTTGTCTCTCATGTATTGCTTCTACTCCTCGATGCGTGGTGAGCTGACCACGTATTTTGGGGCTTGTGGTGCCTGTGGGATGCATTTTCCGGGCACCCATGGGGCTGAAACATTTGCAGGGATCTTTTCCTTGGCTGGGTCGATGTCCATTTCCTTATCTTTGAAGGTCCCCTCTTCCAGTAACTACGCGCGCATGTCTGAAGGCGTTTCGAAGGTCGGTCTCTTTGTTCCTGCTTCAGGGTTTTCGTTGGTCGTAACTCGGCTATAGGAGACGTCGGCCGACGCCCCCTCCCTGCGATTCAGGGGCCCCTGTGAGGCTGTCATCTTTCGGGCTCAGTTCCCAGCGATTATGTTTGCTCAAACCCTAGTTTGTAGAGTCGCTTCCCCCATCAATCAAAATAAATTAATCAATTAGTAAATCGCTTTTATTGAAAATAAGGTAGATTTCTATTGTAAATACTAACAAGTAAAGTAGTTGTTGTTATAAAGTGGAATGCTTGATTATTATAAAGTAGAGTGCTATAAATAGCCAATTAGGGTAGCTGGCTAATGATGTTATTGCTATCTTTAATAAATCTCATTCGATCAACATTTTCTGAGTTAAGTCACTCCTCCATCTCCTGGGCGTTAGATTTAAAGCAACATTATCTAAGATAAAATAGGGGCTACTATTAGGTAATGAAAACATCAATAATATGGCATTTAGTAACGAGACAAATAAAATCGATCCTATCAATTAATGTAATGTTGTCATCTCTTGTTCCAGTCGTTCTATCTCCTTTTGTTCCTTATAAGGGCGGTTTAATGGTGCATTGATGAGAGGCTATGCCTGGGATCCATTGGGATGGCTGAGAATAGAAATAATTCTCGAGTAAGGAGGAACGCAGTCCACCCAAACGCCCATAGTAATAGAAAACGACGACAGTAATATATAAATGCCCACATTAATACAAACTCCCACAGTCATATATAAAAATGCCCACAGTCATAATTAAATGCCCACAGTCATATATAAATGCCTACAGTAATACAAAACACCCATCGTAATAGAAAACACCCACATTAATACAAAACGCCCATAGTCATATATGAAAATGCCCACAGTCATATATAAATGCCCACAGTCGTATATAAATGCCTACAGTAATAGAAAACACCCACCGTAACAGAAAACACCGAAATTAATACAAAACGCCCACAGTCATATATGAAAATGCCCACAGTCATATATAAACGCCTACAATAATACAAAATGCCCACCGTAATAGAAAATTCCCACATTAAAATCTTAACGCCCACAGTCATATATGAAAATGCCCACAGTCATGTATAAATGCCCACATTAAAACAAAATGCCCACCGTAATAGAAAACACCCTCAGTAATATAAACACACTCATAAATACATGAAACTGTAGGTAAAACGCAGGATTAAGTGGTCGAAATTCATGTGGGTATCCTCCATAAAATCCCAGAGATATATGACAGAAAAAAAAATGCAGAGGAGGGTGTTGAATCGAGGGGGTTTCTTCCACTGAAACGCATGGAAATGCTAACAGAAAAATGCAGACAAAACAACATAAGGCACGGTTATAGATCGCACAGAACCAAAGAAGGTAGGAAACGCCAAGGTCATAAAATCTCTTTTATCCAATGCCAACATGCAACAGCAGAGTAAGAAGAAATATTTTTATAACCATAACACCATTACAATCACCGAGGAACATAAAGGAAAACCAATCAATCCGATGAGAACCCATGCAGAGTTAAGCCAAGTAGTTTTCATCTCATAAGCCAAGATAAAAAAATGTTTATAACAATAAGAGAGGGCCAAGGTCCTAGTACCTTCTATCATGCAAAAGGAAAAATATACCGTTGCCTAATCGCCTGCTTCGGGTGATTCCCGCACGCTCTGTTCCGCTCTTACTCGTCTACCATCGAGACCTCACCAGTACCTCCCAGTCAATGCTAGGGGTACTCTGCTTCCCCCTTAGCCCCCCGAGCCGCAAAGGGACCACACACTATCCAAATGGTACGTCTAGCTCCCATCTCGCCTCGTAAGGCCGAGCTACCACTCCTATTCGAACTGGTAAATCCCAACTCCCCACAAGTAATCAATCAAGTCACAAATCCGGCAGCATAACGTTACGCTAACAATCGATCCCCTTCTTCATTCTCTTCCCTTTCTTTTATAGAGTTTTTGAACTTCCATCTTTCCCTAAATCTCATTTAACTTAAGTTTTAATAAAAATCTTCAAAAACTCTCCTTCGTACAAGTGTCATCCATCCCCCACATTTCTCCATTAACTATTTTATTTAATTTATCAAATTGTCTTATTTCCCTCACCCACCTAGAGTTGCTCCTAAATTTACTCCTAGGTGTTCCTAGATTCCCTCACAGGTTTAAATACTTTCCCTAAAATGAAGTTGCTAATTTAGTTCAGATTAGAAGGTTCTTAATTGCCGATTCTTTACTATGTTGACCTCTCTTTTTATCATAAGTTCATCTCTTTCCCTTATTATGTTTCCTCCATTCCTTAGTTTCCTAATTTTTATTATTCCCTTCTTTCCCCTTTTTATTAGAAACAAAATGGCAGTTGCGCTATTTACTCTTTTCCTTTTATTATTAATTTAATATCTTTTTACACTTTCACAAGTTAAATAATTTATTTCTTCTTTACCTTTGATATCCACAGATTTTAATTAAGTTCTTACTCTCTTCATTTTACCCAAAAAATTATGAAGTCCGCAACTATTACTCAAGTGGTTTTTAGTGTAAAATTTATTATTTTATTTTTGTAAGGTATTTTTCTTAAGGGTAGACAAAATTTTACCCCTCGTGAAGTTTTAGACTTAGGAGTTAGATTCTGAACTAAGCAACATTTTAATTAGGGAAGTTGTTTTTTAAAATTTCTTAATGAGATATTAGTCTTAGGCCATCTAGGTTCGTTCCTTTAACATCATCAATGTGATGTGCCCTTCAGGACAAACTATGTGCTCCAAGGGTGCCACTCGCCTCTAGTGTTTCTTTTGCGCAACGTGCCCTTCAATATGCACCACGTGCTCCAAGGGTGCCACTCGCCTCTTGTGTTTCTTTTGCGTGACGTGCCCTTCAAGATGCACCACGTGCTCCAAGTGTGCCACTCGCCTCTTGACTGATTGGTAGTCATCAATAACCACTGGAGTCAATACTCCGCTAGGTGAAATTGTGGGAGACTAAGGGATTCTAAGGAATAATCCCCCCACCTTATTGCGTGCCCCTTAGAATCATCATGAGTGACTATTGCAGTCTTCCCTCACGGCCTCGTGGATCCTCTCGAACAAGGTAATCGTTAACCTATAGTTCGAGCCACAGCAAGAGTGCTAGTAGGCTATGTCAGGGATGTTGTACACACCTCTCCCTCAACCTCTCTGGTAATCATGTGTGGTCCCTTTACTCCATATGTGAGTCTGGTCGGCAAGCTACTGTCAGCCTGCATCATCAAAAGTCATGTCAGAACATGTCCACATCATATCATCTAATCAAACGTACTAAAATCACATTAAAATAATCAAACCCCAATAACACACTCACTGACTCGATCCGAAGTCCAAGGGGTTCTGTTGATGCCTCTGCATCCTCAAGGTCCAAAACCCTACACACTCAGTAAAACCAAGTCAATATCACCTCTCTATGTCAATGCATTAAACATCATGTCATCTGTCACAACGTATCATAATCAAGGACAAATGTTTTAATATCATAATAGTCAATATCACTTGCGAGCAAGTGGCCTCAAAGAATAAGTTTTCTCAGTGCGCCAGAGAGGGATGTTACACTAGGTTAAGGTAAGGTCTAATGATCATAAATATGACATACTGAAGAAAAATCCAATCTTAAAAGGGTCAGAAATATTTATCAATGAATATCTCATTCTAGAGGACCAAGTTGAATTAAGGAGGGAAGTTCAAAAGGTGAAAGAAGCAAGGAAGGAAGGGAAATGATAAATAATTCAATAAAAATGATATTATTAGGAATAGAGACCAAAAAGATAATAATAAATAGAAATTTAGGTTAGATCTCGAGTGATATTGTTGTGATTTTCTTTGTTGAAACTTGGGATCATGAAGAATATAAGGTCCCTAATATAGAAGGATTTGTTTTGTGGTCGACGTGGAGAAATAAGTCCTCTCGTAGAGGGTTTGGAGGCATAGTTTGTTACATAAAAATAAGCATCTCTCCTCACATTCGACTTCATAAGAAAGATCCTCTCAATCGATACATATGGATGGAGATATCGGATATTAACGTAAGAAGATCTATATAGAAATATGTTATTTTGCACCTATTAACTCTACTTGTTATACAAAAAACAATCTAGATATAAGAACTCTCCCTACAAAATCTTAGAGTGATATATCTACGATATGAAAGGTGAAGGTAGTATCCTCCTATTAGGTGACTTTTATGCTAGAGATGCAAATAATCAAGCTATTATTTAAGTAAGGATTCCAACCCAAATCATATATGGCTAGATGAGGACCTTGTCTTATCTAATAGAAACAAAAGAAACTTTGAAGACCTAATCAATTATTTGTTTGATAATGAACTAATCAAGCTCTCTAATTCTCAATATTTAATAATTTGCAATGGTCTAATGAAGTGGCCAAAATCTAACATGATGACTGGTATCCATGGGTTGGGTAGTAGTGTCATTGATTATGTAATATAAAATATCTCCATGTATACAACCAAATAGTAAAATTTGATCTTTTAGATGACCACAAAATCGACTTTGATCATAGACCTTTAACCCTAACTCTAAACTTTGTGATGCACAAAAACTCCATTAAAGAGAATTCTGATAACCAAATGCACTTACTTTTGACAAACATAAATTCAATCTTTTCTTAAATGACTTAGGTCATTCTTTAAATCTCTTAATGTATCCGAACAATATTAAAGCTAAGTATCAAAATTTTACAACAATCCTCTCTACTTCCATTAACAAATTCTCTATTGAGGTCCTATGTAAAAAGAAAAACAATACAACTAACCCTTGGTATGATAATGAATGTAAAATTTCTAGAAACACCATTAGGGATGCTTCCAATATGCCATTAAAATATGATAAGATAAATAGACACAAAACCTTAATTAAAAGGGAAAAAAACGCTATATAAATAGAAAGCAAGAGAAGTTGTTGCACCTATTTAAGATAGATTCTAATAAATTCTTGAGGCAAATTATAATTTGTAAAACTAAAGAAAATAATACGATTCTCTTGAAGGATTGGAATTTCTACTTAAAAAACTTTATGAATCCTTTAATGTCTGTAATATTCCAGATATAAGAAGTATGCAGAACAAAAATAAAATGCTAGAAATAGCATATGAACAACAATATAACCAAAACAACACCACAATAATACCAAAATGATACCAGAATAACACCAGAACTTCAAGAACTTCGATTACTGAGAGAAATGTTCACCTGCCTCTTCGAGGGGGCAACTATAACACCATGTTTCCCCCAGCTTGTAATTAATCATAAAATAGGATTACCATGCTAAGGCATGCGGATGCTGTAAATGTATTATTGTTAAATTTCTCATAACTCACTATTGGGGGGTGAAGCGTTGAAGTACAAGCCATGATATCTCTAGAGGAAAGAGTCGGTTAATGAAGGAAAGGACTGGTGGTTGAATAATCAACCACCCCCATGAATGGAAAAATGGGATTTTAGCCCAAAGTACCACATAGATCTACAAACCCAAGCTTCCTTCTAAAAGAAGGAACAAGATAGGTCTGGAACCTTCCTAAGAAAGGAAGGTAAGATACATACAGAAAAAAGGGAAGAGAAGAGAAGAGATCATGAGAGGGGATTTCTCCAGCTGAGAACGAACAGAAGGTCGTGAGCTTGATGATGGGAGAGCATAGAATAAGCCTCGTCGAGGCTGTGAAAGAGAAAGAGATCTCTGAGAGTAATGCATAGAAAGGGACCTGAATGTGAGCTTGATGATGAGGAAGCATCTGATAAACCTCACAAGGATACTGTGACATAGATAAGGTCTATAAGAGATGGCATAGTTTCCTAGTGATATCATGGCTTGTCACAGGGGTGGCCAATGTGCTAAGAATGAATGCCTCTGAGCCTATGGTTGGGTGGAAAGGCACACACCCACATCCAGTTAGTTGGCCGCAATTTGTAATATATAAGTATCCTCCTATCCTATGTAATTGAGTTGTAACTGTGTAATCAAATTGGATATACTTTGAATGTTTTTAGGGATGTGCATGATTTCTTAATCATTATATTGTATCCCATTTATTTCTTCTTGATTATGTAATTAGGAAAGTAAGAAATTATATGGTTCAGACATAAATTGTACTCGTAAATGCTTGATCCGTGTGGTGGTTTAAGCTAGAGACACAAACTATGAGTTCGCCAACCTTGGTCACGGTTTTCATGGGTGCACGTCGACAACCCCAATTGTCCTGAGTCTTCGGGAGGACAGAGTCTGTTAGCTCAGGAGAGGTAGTGTGGATAGGCACAGAGTTTCTATGAGGCGAACAGTGGTCGAGAACCTATTAAGTTCTAGACTTGATGAATGGGCACAAGGGGTGCGCGGAAAAATTCTTCTAAGTTTTAAGTTCAGGAGAAAGAGCTCAAAGATCTTAAGTCCTTCATAACTGACAAATATCAGGAAGAATAATGAGACTCAAGTATCGAAAGGGAATATCCTTTCGTTTGGAAGATGAACGGATAAGATCTATTCGGGAGGGTCAAAGGTCTATCACGACCGTTAGATTTGAAGCAGGAGAGCAGGCGTTAACGCCTCGACTCCTTCAGTATTCACAAGTTCGATGAATGTTGGTAATCATAGTGAAGGGGACAAATCCTATGAAGTCCGAAACCCAAAGTCGTGATGTAATCTGGACCGTAGATCCAAGGATCTATGGGGGCCCACCTTGACTGTCAGATCTATGAGTTTGAAGTTCGCACGATGGGAGAATCATGCGTTGGTGCAACTAAACCTCCAAAACCCGAAGTTGCGATGTGACCTAGACCGTTGGATTGAGGAAATTCATGGACCGATGATCTAATGAGAGCAAATTTTGGGGATTAGGAATTGGGAAAAGAGGTAAGAAATCTTCCCACTTCGCAAAATGCGAAATCCCAAAAGGTGAAGTCCTGATTCGTGAAGAGGCGATCTGGACCGTTGATTTGACATAAGTGAAGTTTGGAGTTTAGACTTCAGGGATAAGGAGGTGAGATAACTTTTGAGTCCTCAAAGTGTGAAGTCCTTAAACACTCAAAAGTGGGCCCTAGGTCATAGTTGGAGGTCAAATCAGTGGAGAATAAGATTAGGAGTTAGTGCTCGCTAGGCTCTAGTTCGAAATTTGGGAAGTCGGGAGAGTCAATTGACTCACAATAGAATACTCGAAGTCATGAAGTCATGAAGCACCTTTTGACTAGGCCTTTGGTCACAGCCTGAGGTCATATGAAAGAAGGGGCTATCATGGAGAGCTAGCTCCTGTTGTTCAAATCCTTCAAAGGGGCTAGGAAAAAGCCTAAAGGTTTGGAAGAACCTACAATATGAAGAAAAGGGAACCTAGAGAAAGTTAACGAAAGAGAAATTTTGATGCCCCACCCCTTAAAACATCACTTAGGGGTTGGGTGTGTTACAAATTGGTATCAGAGCATAGAAACAACATTTGGACTACTTGGGCTCATCTACGAGTCCTATGAAAATATATGTGGATAACTTTAAGGGGTAACACCCTATCTTACTGCATTCCTAAGAGGCTTAGAAAACCCCTATTGAAGAGAGGAATGAGATCCTTTACTGTTGATAGATGTTTTGGACACTGGCATTGTATGTTGCTAGTGTCTCCAAATGAAGAAGTTGACTTCATTGTGCAATTTTATGCACTATTGTACAATCATAATATTCGGATACCAAGGCTAAGATGAGCCTGTGGAGAATATTATCGCCAAACATGAATCATCTCTATAAATTTCTTGAGTAGAAGGATGCAGATTTAAATTATAGTTGGAAGTTTACCCCAATGATATTTAACCATGCTAGTCTGTGGAAAAGGAAGCCTATCATTTCTTTGGGAAATGATAATTGATCCTACAGGGGTGGGATTTTGCTAATGGGCACTGATAGCAAGACTTGGATGGATGGGAAGGATCCATAGGAGTAATGATTACTGCTTTAATGAAGGGTTAAACCAAGTATAGGTATATAAC
The DNA here is from genome assembly GCA_009831015.1 of Picea engelmannii. Lineage (NCBI taxonomy): Eukaryota > Viridiplantae > Streptophyta > Pinopsida > Pinales > Pinaceae > Picea > Picea engelmannii. The sequence continues at coordinate 39,176 of ML796808.1, read as the reverse complement.
TCCTCATGATCATAGGAATGGGTCTGGTGACCATTGTTGTCACAGGGGCAGACCCAGGGTTCAACACTTCAAAAATGCACCAACAAAACCCTAACTACTTGCCCTTTCAACAACACCTGAGAAGTAGATGAAGTTTTACTCGAGGTAGAGGCAGGGGTCGTTGCAGGACTTAGATGTCTGCAACCTAGCTGGGATATAGATATGTGATTACAACACCTTAACAAAACAATTAGAAATTATCATTCATTAGTATCTATCATGTATTTACTTCGCATACAAAACCCTAATTACAGAGCAATGTAGTATTCACTCAAATATTCCACATTTAAACCCTTATCATAAGGAAACAGATCAGATCTAACATTCATTCACATCACTAAGAACTGATCTATCATATCATGTCTATCTAAGCATACACTACTACACTAAGAATTAACCATATGAACAATGAAACAACCACAATGCAAAAACAAACCATAACACATGATATACGTGGTTCACCCCCAGCCTAGGGCTATGTCCACCAACTCTTCTTCTTTATATTATCTTCAGTCAATCATCTACATCCATAGAGCCACAAGCTCCTACTCTGCATAGGATAGGAGATCTGTTCACACTCAGCCAGGTCCTCCTTCCTTGATCTAGGTTACATCACAAAGCCTTTACACAATCTCTTATATTCACTTGCACTTAGTTTTTCAAGCTTCACACAATATGCACAAAGTATGTACAACTACCACTTTCACTTAGCACATCATCACACATATGTCTATATCTTCATTTTTCTCTTTCTTACATCACCTAGATGTCTATTTATACATTACAAAATGGGGCTAAACATGGGTAATCCCATGGTCCGACATCCCCATACCCATTACATAAGCCCAAAACCCCAAAATACCTAAAAATGGGTCGAGATTCTGCGATCTTTGCTTCAACATGCGCTCCGCCTTCGACAACCTATTGAAGTCCCAAAATAGGTCAAACCTGACCAAGGATATCCAGAACTTGATCAAGGGCCAATAGGCTCCCAAAAGTCACCTGTGACTCGTCCCGAGTCACTCTTCTTTGGTTAATTCTTCCTCAAAATCCTGAAGCTTGGCTCAAGCTGCTTCGACCTGTTGTTGCGCCAAGTCCTCCTGCTCGACAAACTCTTGAAGAACTGACTCATTCACCGGTCCTTCCAAGTGTTTCTCAACTATAGTGACTACTTTCTCTAGTCCTTCTCCTCATCCTTCAATCCCCTCAAACAATTGACAAGCTACATCGTGGATTGGCTGGAGCGTCTGAGCCACTTCCATGAATTTTCTTTGTATGGCATGGACTTGCTACTGAATAGTGCGTTGTTCCTGTGATCCTTTTATTCTTTCAACTGCAGACAAGAGCTTCAACTATTCCTGTACCATTGTTGCTTGTTTCTTTGCTTCCTGGAGTTGGGACTCGAGAGTCTTTAGTTCAGGATCCTCAGTAAGTTGTTCATAATTCTGTGCACTACAATCATTGAGTTTTTTACATTCCATGGAAATGGTCTTGATTCTCTCAACTGCACTCAGAGAAGTTGCTTCTCTTTGATCCTACACATCCTATAGAGTGTTTGGCACTGACTATAGCTCTAGATTTGTTATTCTTTGATGAAGTTGTTGAATGGATTCAACGAGCTTCGCTACTTGATGCTCTATTGGGTCTTCCTCCTTTTGCTCTAAGCCTGTCACAAAGCAGAGTGCTCTGCTGACTGCTTCTTTTACTCCAACCTCATCGGTGAGTAGTTGTTCCTTCTCTCACTCAATTTGTGCTTTCTCTTCTTCAAATTTTGACTGGAGGGCAACCCTCTCCTATTGCACAATCTTGCATTTCTCTGTCACTGCTTCTTGTGCTTATTTCAGGGCCACCGTGGCCTTTTCCTTTTCTTCTTGGGCATGACAAAGGTGAGATTTGATCACATCGGCTATTCCGTGGAGTTGGGTAGTCTTGTCTCCCAACTTTGGTTCTTCTGATGGTGAGGGCGCAGTGGAGACTGCGTGGCTGGAGTGAAGGGATTGTTGAAATCCTCTCACCTCTGTCTTAATTCTTTCATACAAGGCTTCTTGTTTAGGTTCGTTGTTCTGCAAAATGTCCTTTGAGGCATCTGATACAATTGTAATGATGAACTCTAAGTCATCGAGCATGAGCACAGTCTGCAACTTGGTCTTACTAGCTCTGGATTTCTTCCGCGAGGAAAGTTTCGTGGGAGAAACCTTTCTTTTCTTAGATGGATCAACCTCATCAACAGGATACCTATGCAGTGTTACTTCTCCTTTGTTCTGTCGATCTTCTTTCCCATTGTTATCTTCTGTATATAATTCATCGTTACCTCCTCCTCAAGGTGATTCTGAAGTAGTTTCTTTAGATGCATTGCTCAGGTTCTGTATCTCTTCTATCTTCTTGATTCAACTGATCCCAGGTGTGTCATGTTATTCATGAGTGGCCTCTGGGCTTCCGATTAGTGTGGGATCAGACAATTATGTGGAGTCAATAGGGATAAGGAGCTCTGCAGGCTAGTCCTTAGTTATCTCTTCTAGGTCCTCTTTTGTGAGCTTATAGTATGACTGAATTTATTCTTTACTCTGGTCTGCCCACGCAGTGATATAAGTAAAAGGTTGTTCTGTGTAGAACTTCATAAGGGGCCTGAACCAGTGTAGAGTGTTCGGTGTCATACGAGGGATAGTTACGATGGCCCTCTTTAACTGGAGATAGTAGGTATGGAATGTTATGTTCAACTTCCATTGTTTTCCCATATCACATGAATACCAGAGCATGATGAACTTCACAATGAGTGGCTCAAATGGCTCAATGTCATGGGAGGTCATACCTTCCAACATCTCCCAAGCTGTAAATGTGATGAGGATCAGGAGCTAACTAAAGTGGAACCCATAGCCCTGATCTTGAGCTTCATGAAAATCCAATTCTAACTGGTTGACTAAGTACTTCACCCAATTCATTTGTAGTCCTTCTACGCATTTTCCAGCGAGGTCATCAATGAACCCTGTGACCTGTGTAGGTCTTTTCTTTCTCACTAGATTCTCTGCAATTAGTTGGCAAGTCAGGTGCACTGCGACATTCTGAATGGAAGATACCTTGTAGCCTTGCGTCCCCTTTTCTACATCACCATAGGTATCCTTAATCCTCTATGCCAGGGTGAGATCTGAAACCTTCCCTAGGTAGAATTCTTGCATGTTTGGTTCCTGCATGCTCAATCCAGTGATCGTATGGATTAGCGTTGGGTCAATGATGATGCATCTGTCTAGCCACAGATATCCACACTGGTAGCATGAAAGTAGGAGCTTAATGCACGCAGTAACTTCCTGGTGCCTTCCAAGATGTTGTATCTTCATTACGTTCAGGATAGTGGACTGCGCGAGGTTCATAGTCCATGGTTGGGGGATTATCCTCGAGTTCTTCCCCTTCATCCTAGTCAAGTACCTATGAGGGGAGATCATGTTGTGGTTCTTGAGATCCCCTAGGTTGAATTCAGTGAATTTTAATGTCATGATCTTGTCTAGCTAGGTTCGAACTACACGTATCCCCTTCAGAAGGCACGCAGTAACCAAGGTGTAATCGAAGTCCCTTGGGACACTATCACAAATCATCGTGCCATCTAGGGGTGGGATGTAGTCAAGAAGGATAGATGGGATCAACATATCATTCACCAAGTCATCTCGATGCTTGGTTATTCTCTCGGTTGCGGCTTGGGATGGTCCAGATCTGCGAGTAGTCGACGGAGAGGCTTGCACTCCTCTTGTTGAGGAATCTTGCATCCATGCGGAAATTAATTTTTCAGCCATTAGGTTGATTAAGACTTCTTCTAAATACTTTTCATCTGTGTTGATTTCGTCCAACATACACGCTTGATATCGGATACTCAGGTGGATGAAAAATCGTTCAACAGGTGGAAGAGTCTTAGTAAACACAACACGGAAACAATGAGTTCTCTCATTGGCATGGATACAATTTGCAAAAGTATTCTTGGTGCAATGAACAATGAAATAAGAAGATAGCGGTGTAACAGATCTCTCCAATGGGTGAGAATCCTTCATCAATGCAGTTATGTCCATTATGGCACAGTCCCAATAGCCCAATGGCAAGTTTTCCAACCATAAATGTTGTTCTAATCGTTTGGGGTGTCGATCTAATGGTTATAATGCTTCCAATGGTCATATCACTCTTCTATGGAGAAGTGCCACTTGGCACTATTCTGATATCCCAACGAAGTTCCAGTTTTGAAAACCTACCTCCTGTGAAGTCTCCTCCAGAACCTCCTACAACTTTTCTAGTTGTGCTCTCTTCTTATTGAGATTTCTAGCTTTCTTCCCTATGATATGTGTCTTAGTATTACGATTCTTATATGTACTCAACATAGTAACTTCACACTGATGAGATTTTTTCATAGGGTTCAAGGGTGATACTTCATTTCTGTCTTGGGTAGGTGCTCTACTTTCTTGTATGGATAGGTTCTTCAAGCATTCCCATGTTTTTTCAGCTTCGACAACCCGGTATCTGGTCCTAAGTTGCTTCGACTTGTCCTCTTGTTCTTCTATCAAGCACGCTATTCTCCTAGTCATGAAATATTTTAATTCTTTCTTTTTCTGTTCTAGGGCCTCTTCTTCTTTTCTCTGGATCTGATCTCTCTCAATCTATGGTTTTCCTAATAACACAACGAATGAGACGTTGTTCTCAATGAATTTAACAACCTCAAATTCTTCCTCTGTCGAAGTTCCATGAGCACACATAGAGGTCTGGGTAAGTCTTCCACATAGGGTTATCAATTTTCCTCTAAAGAATCATATTCCTCCTAATGAAGGAACCATAGAAGGCCTTCCCAAAATTTCCCAAGTAATTTCTGTCATGAAATTGATGCAGGAGCATAGGCTCAGGGAGAACGAGTTCATTCATGACTTGATCAAGGTCAAGAAAATCAGAGAAGACCTAGAGTCTCACATAAATGTAATTTCTTTATTTTCATTTAAGAGTTGAAAAAATGGATAAGGATTCTAGATCCTTTCCACTTGTAAAAGATAAGATAGGGTTTGTAATGAGTCACTGATGAATCGTAGGGATCAGTTGAGTTTGTTAAGGACTCTGTTCCTTAATCATAGGATCTGGAAACAGAAATCCACTGTAATATAAATACAAGTTTTGGTTGATGATTAGATAGTTGAACCTGGTTTAATTTAGTTTAGCCTAGATGAGGGTTAGCTCACAGAGTTCGAGGTAGATGAAAAGGAGAAGCTCAGAATCTAATTCCAGGAGCATGCGCAGAGATACATCTCTATTTTGTAAAAGATCTATTGGAGAATTCAAGTTTGTAAAGAAGGTTTTATTACTCTGTGTATATTATTATTCTGATCATCTGTGTAATATTTATGATCTTTATGATATCATGTGTTTGAACTGATCGATGAGTAGAGTGT
>ML796808.1:8972-24466 GCA_009831015.1 Picea engelmannii | reverse complement strand
ATGTATATATATATATATAGATATAAAAATCATGGATTACATTTTGAAAAACATCATGTAATGAATATAATAATAATAATGAATCTTGACCATTCTGATAACTGAATGGTAACATGTAGGATGCACAGGTTCATGATTCATTATGGGCAAAATATTTTTCTATTAAAGCATGTTGATGTATCCTAAGAGTTAGGATGAGCCTAACTAAGGCTGCTTAAGAAAAGAGAAGAAAAATCACAATAAGAAGTAGATTTCATAAGTAAAGGGGGAGAAAAGGAGGAACACTTTCCTCACCCTAAGAACCCTAAACTATTTAACAGAGTCGTAGGATTAAAAGAGTAGTTGTGAAAACTGGTATATTTGGTAAAAGGAAAGTAAACCCCCTAAGTATGATTAAATGAATAAATGAGTATGTTTAATTGAATAAGATTGGTTGAATACATGATTAAGAAAAGGTAGTGAGGCCTTAGAGATAAATCGACTGGGATGAAAAGTCTCAGGCGGTGTAGAAAGAATTACAAGAAGGGGAGAGCCCTCAATTATTTCCTTGATGAGTATTATGTTTTATCTTGGATGAGAAATCTAGTACGCTAATGAAAGTAAAAAGGTTTTGACACCGTAGTGATAAGGATTGTATTGCTGAAGATACAATCAAAATCTATTTGTGTTGCACTTGTGGAAACATTTGAGGATAATGTGATGAAGTACATAAAGGTATGCTAGGACATTTTGAAGATGTTTTATGAATTTGAATGTTATGATACATGAATTTGGTTTAATATTAAAACTAATGTAATTGTGACTATGATGATGCATTTTATGTATAGAAAGAAATTAGAGCTATTGAGGAAGACGGTTGTCAAATATGGGCAACCTCAAGCAGAGGATGACCAGGAGAAAGTTGTGGTTGAAAGATTGTTGATAGGGTTGTAAAAGTCGTCATAAAGCACTGTTGATGAGGTAAAAATCATAAAGAGGGTGCTAGAAGCCATGAACCGATATAAAGATATATGTGCCTATGTTGCACAAGGCATGAAGGGATTTGGTAATAACCCTGTCTAAAATATTTTATTGTCTTAGTGTTATGCATGAACTTTTGAAACACAATTGTATGCCTTGGATACCCAAGTAAGGTATGATTCAAGAAGGAGAACCTGAATGATGGAGGTATGAACCTCGGGTAGTAGACACTATTTGTAACCCTTGGGAGAATTCATGAACTGATATGTCATGAATGCATTGATCAATCAAGGAATGCTTAAAGTCATTCATGTGAAACCTTGAGTTTCATGAGTGATGATTTAAGGATGTTATCGATTAAGAGATTAAAATATGGTTATGCTAAAATAATAAATACGGACAGAGAATCCATATGGAAATAAGTTGGTTGAATTCCAATACACCTTGGCGAGAGTGCATAACCTGAAAAGTGATAATCTGAAATCAATACAAGGGCACATTATGTGTGAATGTGGCCATGGACATTGGCACATTGATTAAATTCACGTAACATTGAATTTCATCTGGAAAGGTTGATATACTGAACTGATGCATGTGTAAGGAATGAAATTTCCTTTTTCTTTATATCATCGAATAGATAAAAGTGATTTGATTGTTAGCATGCACAATTTAAGAATTGTTTGTGATGACATTATAAAGGTGTAGTGAAGATATATGTGCATGGGAAACTAACAATTTGTTTGGCTCATTGAAGTTGAAAGTGCAAGAAGAAAAGAGTTTTGGATATGGCAGTGCTATAAGTCCATAAGGAAGACTAATTACTTGTTGAGCCAAACCACAAGGAATGGTAGTTTCTTTGAAGAAAACTTATTTGATTGTTAGTGTGCACAGTTCTGAAATTGTTTGTGAACCACTGAAAGTGTGCAATGAAAATATAATGTGCATGAGAACTAACAATTTGTTTGGCTGAGGAATGTTGAAATTGCATGAAGCAAAGGGTGTTAGAAATGGAAGTGTTTTAAGCCCATAAGGAAGACCAAAATTGCATGCTGATCCAAACTGCTATGGGAAGGAAATCCCCATAATTGGTGGATCTGGTTTTGTGCAGAACATATCTAAAAATAAATGAGGAAAGTGGAAAATATATGGGTCATAGATTTGCAATAAAATTCTTAAATTTAGAATTTATGATGATGTATCATGAATTTTTGTATACCTGTGATACAGGTGAGAAGAAAAGGTCTATCCATGGAGGACATATGAGTGTTTTCAAGTCGAAAATCCTGAAAGATGCCATTGTTGAGACATGAGAACCCTGTGGTAAGTCATGATCGCCTGGAATATGATGTGTTGAGGTAACACAAGCTAGAGGGACGCCTTGACAGAGAAAGTCTGCGAGATTCCTTGACTCTAAGGATCGATAAGGTCTCTGGAATTATTCTTGTGCGAGAAAGCCTTGGCAGGGAAAGATGGATCACCCGAGGAACTGTATAAAAGAGAAGGGGATGCCTGAGCTTGGGCCTAGAGGGTGAGTGATCGCAAGGAAGAGGAGACTCTGATAGTTCTTGTAAACTATTGATTGGGATCATGCACACAATGGGTATGTCTGGGAAAAATAGTGATTCTGGATAACAAGACATTCATGTGGATGCAAACCCATGAACTGCACAGATAGGTATTGTGCCAGATTATGAAATTTTCCTAGAATGTTTATGCAATGTTTTCACATGAGACTATGATTAATGTGCTTATTTTCTGAGAATTAATGAAGACAGGTGACAAAGGCCAAAGGTATGGAAACGAACTGACAAAGAAAGAGGATCAAGATTTCTGAAACAACTGAATGAGAAAGGCATGAGAGGTGTTTTTGAGAAAGAACACCGAGGACGATGTTCCTTTAAGGGGGAGGGAATTGTAACACCCTATTTCCCCTAGCTTGTAATTAATCATAAAATAGGATTACCATGCTAAGGCATGTGGACGATGTAAATGTATTATTGTTAAATTGTCCATAACTGAATGTTGGGGGGTGAATCCTTGAAGTACGTGCGATGATATCTCTAGAGGAAAGAGACAGTTAATGAAGGAAAGGATTGGTGGTTGAAAAATCAACCACCCCCATGAATGGAAACATGGGTTGTTAGCCTGAAGTACCATAGAGATCTGCAGACCTGAGATTCCTTATGATAGAAGGAAAATGATAGGTCAAGAACCTTCCTAGAAAGGAAGGTAAGATACATAAACGAAAAAGGGAAGATAATTGAATAGATCACGAGAGGGGAGTTCTCCAACTAAGAACGAACAAAGGGCCATGAGTTTGATGTTGGGAGAGCATCTGATAAACCTCGTTGAGGCCGTGACAGAGAGAGATATATCTGAGAGTATGAAGAGAAAAGGACCTGAACATGAGCTTGATGCTGAGGAAGCATATGATAAACCTCGCAGGGATACTGTGATAGAGAGAAGGTCTTTGAGAGATGGCATAGTTCACTAGTGATATCATGGCTTGGCATGGGGGTGAACATAATGCTAAGAATGAATGCCTTTGATCCTATGGTTGGGTGGAAAGGCACACACACACAGTTAGTTAGTTTGTAATAGATAAGTATCCTCCTATCCTGTGTAATTGAGCTATAACTATGTAATGAAATTAGATATACGGTGAATGTTTTCAGGGATTTGCATGATTGCTTAGTGGTTATATTGTAGCCCTTTTATTTCTTCTTGATTGTGTAATTAGGAAAGTAAGAAATTATATGGTTCGGACATAACTTGTACTCGTAAATGCTTGATCCATGTGGTTGTTTAATATAGATCCATGAACTATGAGTTCGTCAACCTTGGTCACGATTTTCACGGGTGCACATCGACACCCCTAGTTGCCCTGCCTCGCTGGGAGGACGGAGTCTATTAGCTCAGGAGAGGTAGTGCGGATATGCACAGAGTCTCTATGAGGTGGGAAGAGGTCGAGAACCTCTTAAGTTCTAGACTTGATGAATGAGCACAAGGGGTGTGCGGAAGAATTATTCTAAGTGTTAAGTTTTGGAGAAAGAGCGCAAAACTCTGAAATTCTTGATAACTGACAAATCTCAGGAAGAATTAAAAGAATCAAGTATCGAAAGGGAATATCCTTTCATTTTGAATATGAATGGATAATGTCCATTTGGGAGGGTCCAAGGTTTGTCACGACCGTTAGATTTGAAGAAGGAGCACGGGCGTTAACGCCTCGACTCCTTCAGTATTCGCAAGTTCAACGAATGTTGGTAATCATCGTGAAGGGGAAAAATCCTTTGAAGTCTGAAACTTGAAGTCCCGATGTGATCTAGACCATAAATCCAAGGATCTATCGGGGCCCACCTTGACCATCAGATCTGCGAGTTTGGAGTTCGTGCGATGGGAGAATCATGTGTTGGTGTGAGTAAACCTCTAAAACCCGAAGTTGTGATGTGACCTAGACTGTTGGATCGAGGAAAGTTGTGGACCATTGATCTAACATGAGAAGATTTAGGGGATCGAGAATCGGGAAAAGAGGCAAGAAATATTCCCACTTCGCGAAACTCAATATCCCGAAACGTGAAGTCCCGATTCACAAAGAGGTGATCTGGACCGTTGATCTGAGATAAGTGAAGTTTAGAGTTCAGACTTTGGGGAGAAGCATGTGAGCTAAAATTTGAGTCCGCGAAGTGTGAAGTCCCGAAATTCTCGAAAGTGGGCCCCAATTCATAGTTGGAGGTCACATCAGTGGAGAATAAGGGAAGGAGCTAGTGCTCGCTAGGCTCTAGTTTGGAATTCGAGAGAGTCGGTTGACTCACAGCAGAATACCCAAAGTCGTGAAGTCATCAAGCGCCTTTTGATTAGGCCTGTGGTCACAACTTGAGTTCATATGAAGGAAGGGACTAGCATGGAGAGCTAGCTCTTGTTGTTCAAATCCTTCAAAGGGGGCAGGAAAGAGCCCGCGGGTTTGGAATAACCTGCAATATGAAGATAAGGAAACCTATAGAGAGTTAAGGAAAGTGAAATTTTGATGCCCCACCCCTTAAAAGAGAACTTAGGGGCTGGGTGTGTTACATCAACCTCTCGCAGAGAAGATCTCTATGACAATAATATCCAAGACAAAAGTTCTCATACCCTCGACTCCTATTTATACTAAATATGTATATCAAAAGAACCATCTAGAGGAAGATCCTTCTAGAAGTGGAAGATTCTATTAGGTCTTCTTATATTCGACTTATTATTCCTTATTTCTAGGCCTTATTAATATCGACCTTTATTACATAGGAATATATTATTCTACCTACGTGAGGGGTTAAGTCCCTAACATGCCCTCCCCCTTAAAAATAGCCTTGTCCTCAAGGATTGAGGTGTCGAAATTGTTGTAGAATGGTAGCTGGTTCCCAAGTGGCATCAACTGGGGTTGTATCTTTCCACTGGACTAACACTTCATTGATGGTTCGTTGATGCAGGTGACGCTCACACTGGTCCAAAACTACTTGTGGTTGTAGCCAAATGGAGCCTTCTTCTTCCAACTCAGGAAGGTTGGTTTGAGTTTGGTACTTAGTTCCAATCGCCTTCTTTAAGCAAGAAACATGAAAAACATGATGTATCTTAGAATGACTGGGGAAAGATAACTAATAGGCCACCTGTACCACACGTTTGAGAACGGTATAAGGACCATAAAATTTGGGTGCCATTTTTTGATAGTGGTCAACCTTGAGGGAATTTTTCTTGTAAGGTTGCAGTCAAAGAAACACTTGATCCCATTCTGCAAATTGACATTTAGAGTGACTTTGATCTGCTTGTTGCTTCATGTGATTCTAGGCCAAATCCTCCTTGAGGGTACAAAGAATAACCTCTCGAACTGTAAGCGTTTGGTCAACCACCTAGACCATCGAGTCACCTCGCAAATATGATAGAACTGAAGGTGGAGTTTTTCCATATACCGCTTCAAAAAGGATTCATGCAAGTAACTATATGGTATGCAGTGTTGTACCACCATTCAACTAGTGGTAACCATTGAGCCCACTGATTTTTCTTTTCCGAGGTAAAACACCTCAAATATGTTTCCAAACACTTGTTGACAACTTCAATTTGTCCATCAGTCTGGGGATGATAAGTTGTGCTGAGATGCAATTGGGTGCCTTGTATCTTGAATAGTTCTTGCCAAAAATTCCTGGTGAAAGTTGGGTCGTGATAAAAAACAATAGAATGTGGCATGGCATGAAGCTTGAAGACCTGATCCATGAAAATTTGAGTCACAGTGGATGTTGTAAATGGGTGTTGAAGAGCACATAAATGAGAATACTTGGAAAAACAATCAAATACCACCATGATGACTGATTTATTGCCCGATTTAGGTAAGCCTACAATAAAATCAATAGAGATATCCGGTCAAATAGCCGATGGAATCGAAAGTAGATGTAGTGTGCTAGTAGATTTGACTGTTTCTCCCTTGTTGCATTGACACATATAACATTCAACCACAAAATTACGAACGTTGTGTTTCATACCATTACCAAAAAAAGAACGTTTGACCCTGTCATAGGTTTTGGTAAACCCAGAGTGCCCAGTTGTGGGTGTATCATGAAGCTTAGAACGTATCATGGATTTAAGTTTGGACAGTTTACTTAAATACAAACGGCCTTTCTATCGAATCACATCATGGAGCCAAGAGTCCCCTGGGGAAAATGTAGAATTGGACTGCAATTTTTTTATCAGATGTGAAATTTTGGGATTGTGTAGCCATTCCCAGCGAACGGCTTGTAGCCAATATAGTACAATGAAGGAGAGAAAAAAAGGGACCCTTCATCTTCATATTTTCGATAAATTTCATCTGCAACAACATTGTCTTTGGTAAATGATATCATAATCATATCCAAAGAGCTTAGTCACCCATTTTTTTTTCTCTAGGGAGGAAATGTGTTCTTCCAGAAAATACTTGAGGCTTTGATGATTTGTCTTAATTTGGAAGCGTTGCCCCAATAGATAAGGGCACCAAAGATCAACAACATGCAAAATAGCCAACATTTCTTTTTCATAGATTGATTTGACCAATTTTTTTTCAGACAATTGTTTGTTGGTAAAGGCCAAAGGCTGACCCTCTTTCATAAGGACAATGTCAATTCCTTTACCTGAAGCAACACATTCTACGACAAAGGTCTTTGTGAAATAAAAAAGGGCCAGGACTGGAGTGTTTCACATGGCCATATTCAATGTTTGAAAATCCTAAGCAACTGTTGGAGTCCAAGTGAAAGAATTCTTTTTAAAGAGTGCAGTGAGAAGAGCCATAATCTTTCCATAATTATTAACAAACTTGCGATAATAACTTGTTAAGCCTAGAAATCCACACAAGATTTTGCGAGTCTTTGGGTGAGGCCAATATATAATAGCTTCAATATGTTTAGGATCCACCGTGACGTCGGCCTTGCCAACAAAGATGACCCAAGTAATCGAATTATTAGGCACCAAAAGAACATTTAGATTGTTTAAGGAAAAGTTGGTGTTGAGAGAGTAGATGGAGAACTCAATCCACATGAGCAAGATGGTCTGTCCAAATTTTGATATAGATGAGGATATCATCAATGAAAACTAAGACAAAATGACGGAGAAAAGGTCAGAAGACAAGATTCATGAGGCTTTGGAAAATGGATGGAGCATTACACAAGCCAAAGGGCATGGCCAAAAAATCATAGTGGCCCTCATGAGTTGTAAAGGTAGTCTTAGGAATGTCTGCCTCTTTCATACAGATCTAGTGGTAGCCAGAACGAAGATCAAGTTTATTAAATAACTGGGCGCCACTCAATTCCTCCAAGAGGTCATCAATGACAGGAATGGGAAATGTGTCTTTAATGGTGAGTTTGTTGAGGGCGCGGAAGTCATGAAACATGTGCCAAGAACATTTTTTATTAAGGACCATGACCACAGGAGAAGAGTAGGGTCTCATCCAAGGGTGGATAACACCTGCATTAAGCAGTTCTTGAACCATTTTCTCAATTTCATATTTTTGGGAAAATGGTTGACGATAGGGATGGATATTGGGGGGAAGGATTCCTGGGACAAGGGGAATGGAATGATCATGAACACCACGGGACGAAGGGAGTCCCTGGGGAGTGGAAAAAACAACTTGATATTTAGAGAGGATGGATTGGAGATCCTGCGACACCGAGGGTTTCTCAGTTTCTTGTATGGCATGGAGTTTGGAAATAATGCCAGAATGACCTTTTTTTAGCAGATTTTCCATGCGTTGGGAAATAATGATCTCAGGGGAACCAACGGTGATTCCTTGGAACTTATATTTTTGGCCCTCCTGGTTTAATTGAATGTTAATTCCTTAAAATCCATGAAAATGGGACCCAAAGTCCTTAGCCAGTCTGCACCCAACACAATGTCACAACCGCCCATGTCGATAGAAAACATATGATATTTTAGGTGGTAGTCACCAATTTGAAGACACACATTTTCACAATGCCCTCCACATTTCATGGATTCGCCATTGGAAATCATGATTTGGAAATTATTGACTGCATAGATATAGCAGTTAGGTTCTTGGGAAATGTGGCGATGAATGAAATTATGGGTGCTTCCACTATTAACAAGAATGATGACCTTCCTATGCTTGATGTAGCCAATCACCTTGAGGGTTTAGGGAGCAGAGAATCCAATGAGATCATTTAGGGAAATGATCGGTTCTACTTCGGGAGGGTCTGAGGGAGGGGTTATGTTAGTGGGTTCAGGTGACACAGGCATAAGGGGAGCTTCAACATCCTCTTCTTAAACATCCTTTTAGATGGCCATAAAAAGATTTTGTTCCTTACACTTGTGTCCTGGAAAATATTTGTCATCACAATTATAACAAAGGCCTTTCAGTTGGCATTCAACCATTTTGACCCTAGTCAATTTTTGGATCTTTAGTGGAGTAGAAGGAGGATTGGGATTTACTGGTTTAGTGCAAGGGATAAAGGATGGTTTTCAGTTTTGAGAAGAGACAACCTTTTGTGCTTCCTTAGATATTTTAGTAGACTCCACCCAACTCTGAGGACAAGCCATGAGGACATGGGCACGAATCTCATCCTTGAGGCCACTGATAAAACATTCTCAAAAAAAAATCATCAAACATGCCCTCTATACGAAAATATAGTCGCTCAAAAATAGCTAAAATGTCTTCCACTGTGTCATATTGTTTCAATTTTGTCAAACAACCTAAATGGTTGGTGTCAGTGTCAAAGTCTTCATAACGCTATGCCACAAAGTGTGTCCAAGCAACATACCCTTGACGGGAAGTTTTTCTCCATTGCCAATGTTCTTGATCTAGATGGAGAACACCATACCAGAGTTTAGCCAAATCATATTTAATGTTGTACAAAGAGAAATAATGTTCCATTTGAGTTACCCAACCAGTGGGATACGAGCCATCAAATTTGGTCACATACACACGTGGAAGGCATAGGTCATGCTGAAAGTGATGGGGCTGAAAATTATGAGAATGAGAGGAAGTTTCAACTTCAGTATAAAAAGGTGGGTCAGATAACGGGGGATATGCAAGGATATGCATCTTGGTGCAAATCATCAAAGAGACATGTTCAAGATGGGTAGTAATGTCTTGTTTGAGGTCTTCTTTGAGTTCCTTGGTTGAGGCGGCGATGGAGGAATCCATGTTTTTATTGATGGTGGAAATATTGGCACTGAGCTGTCTCACTTCTTGTTGGGTATCTGTGAAATTAGATTGAAAGGTATTGAATCAAGCACCCAAGTCTTGGCTATGAGTATGGGCCATGATGACGAGGGAACCAAAAAGGGGTGGGTGGGGTCAAAAAAAATTCTGAAAAATGATAGGTATGAATGTGATAAGGGCGAAGAGATAAATCCAATGGAATAGGTCTCAAATAATGGTGCAACAAAATATAGACTTATACACCTCTAGAGTTATACTCCAGTCTTGTAACATCCAACTCTTGCGTAGACTGAGCGAACTTATTCTTTGAGGACACTTGCATGCAAGTGATCCGGGTCATTATACTATTGGTTTTTTTTATTATGATTATGATATATTGTGGATTTGATGATATGTTTTTTTGTTGTATTTACATAGACATGTGCTATTGACTAGGTTCTCCTGAGTCTGTAGGACTCTGAACATTGAGCATGTCGAGGCATTGATGAAACCCCTTGGACTTCGGATCGAATCAGGGAGTGGACGGTTAGGGTTTGAATGTTGTTGATGTGACATATGTACATATGATTAAATATTATGATGTTGATTGTTATTGCTGACATGATTCACTGATGGATGAAAGCTGACGATATCTTGCTGACCAGACTCACATTTGGAGTAAAGGGGTCATGCACGACAACCAGAGACATTGAGGGAGAGGTGTGGCAGCACCTCTGCCACAACCTACTAGCATTCTCGTCGTGGCTCGAACTGTAGGTTAATGATTACGTAGTTTGGGAAGACCCACGATGTCGTGAGGGGAGAGTGTGATAGTCGCTCATGATCATTCTAATGGGCGTACAATAATGTAGGGTCCTTATTCCTTAGAGTCCCTTAGTCTCCCATAATATCACCTAACGGAGTATTGACTCCAGGGGTTTGACGTCTACCAAATTCAGTCAAGAGGCAAGTGGCACCCTTGCAACACGTAGCGTGTCTTGAAGGGCACGTCGCATAAAGAAAATAGAAAGAGGTGAGTGGCACTCTTGGAGCACGTAATGCGTCCTGAAGGGCACGTCGTGATTTCAACTGGTAAGTTAATAAACC
This sequence comes from Picea engelmannii, assembly GCA_009831015.1. Taxonomy (NCBI): domain Eukaryota; kingdom Viridiplantae; phylum Streptophyta; class Pinopsida; order Pinales; family Pinaceae; genus Picea; species Picea engelmannii. Next base: position 13,752 of record ML796808.1, on the reverse strand, counting down.
TATTTCCTAGAAAACTATGCCTCCTTAGGACCTAGTCGGCCTCAAAATGAATGATGTGATAAGTAAAGTTTAATAACTAAATTTTCCCTTAAGAACTATCACCAAGCCTAGTGAATTGAAAACCTAGGTCTGAGTAGAACATTAGANTCCTAGAAAACTATGCCTCCTTAGGACCTAGTCGGCCTCAAAATGAATGATGTGATAAGTAAAGTTTAATAACTAAATTTTCCCTTAAGAACTATCACCAAGCCTAGTGAATTGAAAACCTAGGTCTGAGTAGAACATTAGAATAAAAAAAACTAGTTAGACATATCACAGGAAGGGGGTGAAGAAAATTCAAGCATTAATAATTAAACTGGAAATTTTAAATAAAGGTTTAATTAATAAAAGGGGTATTTGGTTGTTTTTGTCTAAACCTACTAATTCTGAACTTAGTTATAAAAAGGGGAAACTTTAAGAAAAAGGGAAACTTAATGAAAAGGGGGAAACTTAAGGAAAAGGGGAAAATTAAAGAAAAGGGGAAAAGGGAGGGGGGGGGGGTGGAATGTCTAACTTCGTAAGGAATCTATCCTTTGGAACTTTCTATTTATGAACTCAACTAGGAATTAAGTAAGGCATAAGTCATTTAAGAATTGTAAGGGAATAATGAGACACTGAGGAGAGGTTTTAGGAACTCGTTTAGGTAGGTGAGGGAAATAGACAAATTTAATTAATTAATAAATTGATTTTCTGGTGCAACTAGGGGATCAAGCGACATGTGTACATGGGATGTTTTTCGAAATTAATTAGATGAAAAAGGAATCTAATGAGGGCTTTTAGAAACTAATGACTAAGAAAATTCTATAAAAATGATGGCGGATGAGGAGTATGGATCATCACATCTGGCTTGCGTAATGTTACGCTGTCAAATTTTATCTGGACTGAGTTTATTTTGTGGGAGTTGGGATACCCAGCTCGGGTAATGAGTGGTAGCCAGACCGTGCAAGGCAATATGGGAGCTATCATTATCTAGTATTGTGTGTGTGGCCTTTTTGCAGCTTGGGGGGCTCAAGGGGAAGAAGAGTACCCCTAGCATTGGCTGGGAGGTACCGGTGAGGTCTTCATGGTCAACAAGCGAGAGACAAGTGGGAGCATAAGCGCGGAATAACAACCTCGGACTCTTCGTCTCCGGTTACGATAATCCTAAACTAAGATTGTACTTATGAAGTTTAAATTAAAATGTGGTTAATTTCTATTGCATACGCATTGTTGGGAAAATTTATTCAAGGCTTTATATTTTTTTTAGCATGTCGTTGCGGTAATCCCATCTTTGTATTCCTTCCTCCATCAGAAATTTTTTCGGCCTTATGCTTTCATCATTGTGTTATTGTCTTGTTTTCTCCCTGGAAAACCCTTTCTTGTAATTTATTGGAATGATACTTTATTATATAACTCATTTCCTCCTGGGCGAACCCACGCTCTGATTCAGTGGTTACATCTGAGTATTTATGACACCTTCACACATAAATTTTATCTCTGCCCCAAAAATGATTTCACTGCCATCCTTTTGATGTAGAACTGATTTAAAATTTCTTCTCATCCTTACCCACGATTGCTTACTCTCCTGCAAATTCTTCATCTGCGATTGCACTTTCTTCTCTGCGTTTTTTTAATTGTTTTTAATACAAGGAAAATTGTTTTTTTTATCTTATGTTCCTTTAAAATTTTAATTTATTAGTTATGTGCTTGAGCAGTCGGCGATGAGCCGAATCGACTGTATTTCACTTCGGTGTTAAAGATTTAGATTCAAATTAATTGCTTTCCTATGCATGGATAATAAGTGTAGGATATTTTCTCTGCCCAACAAGGAATTCTCTCCTGGGCGTTTATTCCCTCCTTAGCCTCTGCGATTATTGGGTTTTATTCTCTACAAACTCGTTCTTCCAGACAACGATTTTGGAGATGTCTCTCCAGTTCACCAAACATTTTATTTCTCTGTGATTAATGTTGTTTTTACTCTCTAGAAATTCGTTTTTAATTTTCCCAGCGAACACATTGCTTGTACAATGAAATTACCTCTTCATTTCTCTATGATTAATGTTGGTTTTACTCTCTGCAAATTTGTTTTTAATTTAAGGAATTTATGGATAGACACTCCACTGATTGTTAAAGATCAACATTTCAACAATTTAAATTGATAATGCGTCTTTTCAAAGCTACTGACATAACTGCTTATGGAAAGTTCTGTTTGAAGTGGTCTCACAATATTATCATGTTGGCTATCCAAATCAATGAGTTTCGACATCATAAAATTATGAATCTCTAGAACTCTTCCATTTGCATATGGATCTATAACTAAAAGACAAAAGGTACCTACTTTGAAGGAATGTACAAGAGAGGTGCATTGTAGAGTAAGGGATATGGAAGTTGAGTATGAATTTACATACACATCATGTCGATAAAGTCACCAGATATTTCACAAATTAGCGCTTCATTCACTTTCAACATCAATATTTGATAGCTTGACTGATTAGTTCATTTGTCTAACCAGTTGATATATATTAAATGAAAAATATATGTATAACTAGGTGTTAAATTTGATGGATGTTTTGAGGCGACGTTGGTTCCTTCAAAAATCGAACCCACATTTCCCGCTTCATGTGGTTGTTATTATCCCTGGGCCCTCCCACGGCAATTTCAACATTTTCCAAAGTTTTTAGGAATTAAATAAAGAAATTATTTTTAATTTTTTAGGTTATTATTTTTTTATAAGTTTTGTATAAAATTAGTTTAGAAATTTAGAAGGATGGATGGAATTGCAGATTTTAATGATAAAGATTATATGTTTCAAGTAATGATAAAATTGTCTCCTAGGTGTACGACAGTCAGTGACGGAATGTGTTGTTAAGCCACTTCGTGATGTTAAAGTCACTAGTTCGAAACCTGTGGGGACAAAAAAATCCAACCATGTTAAGGGTTGGTGTGGCTCAAGCTGGGTGCAATCCCTATGTGATTTTGATGGCTTAGATGCCCCTGAGTCGTGGTTTATTAGCCACATGTTAGTCCCACAGGTCACAGACAAACTAACAAAGAAAAAAAAAGCAATGATCAAATTTGAAGGATTGGTCTTAATTTCATTTGGAAGGGTATATAATCATACAACACTTCAAGAATGAAAAGTTATAAAAATAATTGTACTACAATTGAAGAGTGTAAATTAAGCAAATTCTTCATTAAAAAAATGCAAAACTAAAACATTATCCTTCCAAATCTTTAAGATTTTAAAAATTAGGTTAAAAATTTAAAAAGATAGATGGAATTGTAGATTTTGATAATGGAGATTATATGTTCTCAAGGTTTTTAAGAGTGTTGCTCTGTAGTTATTCTAATTAAATAAGAAAACATAATTATAATTAAAAACTATTAAATTACAAAATAATTTGATTTATGATATAAAATACATTTACTTTATGCATATCAATTTGTGATATTGCTTTTTGGAGGTCTGCTTTAAAATACTTATTTTTGAAAATCTGTAATCTCAACAATTTATGTAGTTCATTTAAATCTTCATATTTTATCTGGTTTATTGATTCTTTTGTAGTTGTATTTATTAAATTGTATGTTCTTTTATATAGGGAGATGTTTTTTGTAGTTGTATTTATTAAATTGTATGTTCTTTTAAGTATTAGATTGATTTTACATTTTTATTAACATATAATTTTGTTATTATTTTTTTCTACTATGTTTAATATTATCTATTTTGTAATTTATTTCATGTAATTAAATTAATTAGCATACTCTCTTAATAGATGAAGGGGAATGTTGACGTAAATTGAGGGGTGTACATGTAAGAAGAAAAAATTAATAAATAACATTGTTATGTGTAATGCCCCATATTTTGACCTTAGGTAGTTAGAACATTGTTGTTTAACTAATCTTGATAATTCAAAGTTTAGCATTTGTTTGGAGTCAGTTAGACTTTGTTAGACATTGAGATGTGTACCTTTAGTCCTATTTCTATGTTACATGATATATGCTCATGAAAAAGATAGTTATTTGATTTGTTAAACATGAAAATTAAAATGGGCAAGTTTGGTACATGTATACCAATTCAAGTTATATTATGAATGTATAATAGATGCAATGCATGATGTAAATAGGAAAACATTTCTTAATTGGGCGTCAATGCAAATATGGATTCTTATATAAATTTGTGATGTATCTACATCAATATGCGTTATTGATGAACTAACCTACAGGATGATGAGCTATGTGATAGCCAAATGAATATAGTATTGAGGTAACTGGGATGTCTAGACATCAAGAAGATATTGTGTGCTATAAGTTGTACTTACTATTTGATTTATGATTTGAAATATTACTATGATCTATGGTAAGTGTGGTTTTGACAGGATGCACGACTTACCCAGAGTGGATGTTTGATGATGTGACTCTAAGAACAATAGTTGCACAGTATGGCTCGATATAGGGTGTTGACCCTAATTCTATGAGGAGAGGTGGAGGTAGTTCCCACCGTTTATCCTCCGAAACCTAGAGTCGTGCGAGGGTTGTGTGAAGTCACGCTCTCGTAGACGTGTGATTACAACTGCTAGTTGCCTGTTGGGTAAGCTTGGTCGAGATGTAGGACACTTTCACTTACGGGTTCTATCTGGAGTTAGGTCAATATAGTTGACACTCCAGCTTAGTCCAACAGAGGAAAGGATAGGATGGAAGATGGAAGTAGGTTAGGAAGGAAGGATGCTTCGATGTTAGTTGAGAATACTGATTGGGGATTAGA
>ML796807.1:249276-294450 GCA_009831015.1 Picea engelmannii | reverse complement strand
TATGTAAATATTACTCAATAAAGATGATAAGAAATAATGGAAACAAGAGAAAAACAATCTGGTATCACAACTTTCATGAATCTCTAATGGCCTAAAATGCCTATAGCACATGCCCTCGGGCTTACAAATGAGCAACTCAACTGCTCCTCTAGCTCTCTCCTCTCTTTGATCATGAATCCAACCCTTTTCTCATCAAACATCATTTCATTTATAGTGATAAATCTTTATATAACCTAAGGAGGTTGAAACCAAGGAGTTACATAGGATCCTTCTCCATTTAGTATTCTTGTTACAAAAGATTCCAACAAAAGCCTAACAATATCGTATTTTTCATGATCTTTCCTATTGTGATAAATGTCTCTTGAAACAGGTCATCCTGATTGATTTGGAGATGGAACATATGTCCCACATATCAAACTAACTCCTAGGAGACCATTCAAACCTTCCTTCATAGCTGACATCCTTCCCATAGCTCGAATTGGTCGGATTGTTAGAGTTCACAGTGCCTGTGACAGCATGCACTGCAAACTTTCCTGTAGGTGATGTTTTTAGTGTTTCTCAAAAAATATGAACTAGGTTGGGATGATTTTTTGTCAGCAAGTCAAAAACATCATGTTCTTCCTCCACACAAAATTTCAGAGGAACCTAGATGGGAATTCAAAATTTATGAGCAAAAACGTCCTCTGATATGTGTTAATTTCTTAAAAACTATCAAAAACACCAGCACGCAGTGCCGACGTTGTGAACTTTCCTGTAGCAGCCTATTTTATTTTTCAAATCTTCAACACCTCAAACATTATGTCAAGAGTCCATACATGCTGAAAAAATCCATTATCTTGATATATAATCATTTAAGGATGAATTTGAAAGGATGCAAAAGATGAAAGTTTCAACAGTCCTAGAACAGAGCGTTTGCAGCATAGTTCGCAATGCCAATATTAAAACCAGAAAAAACCCCTTTCTCAACCCTCAAACATGATTAACACTCTCATGGAGTACCAGGTGGATCTAGGCGTGATGCTGACATCTTTGAATTAGCACAGAGGTGTCTGGAAGTTGTCGAACCTCCAACTCTCTCCTTTAGGCCATTCACAACGAAGTTCATAACACCTGTCACCAATTTGCAATGCCTAATTCAAACAATATTTGCATGATTTGAGGGAACTGTTAGGATTTCCAAAGACCCAATCCCTAAAAATTTGTTAAAAATAGGCTATGAAAACAATGAAATCCCTTAGCATGACAAAAAGGTAATTGTGGAAATGAATGAATGGAGCACTTGAGTACGATGTGAACTATCCTAGTGATTTGGAAGAACATAAAATGGTATTTAAATTGACATTTAAACAAATGGATGATGACAAAGAGAATTGTTTATACAACTCATAGGTGACATGTCACGGTAATGATGTAAGGATAAAAGGTGTGACTCAAAAACAAAACCCAAAGTGGTTCTTTTTTACCCCTACAATTCTATGTGCTAACATCTGGATCCATAGGGGATGGCATGCTCCTTGTGAGCTTCCAAGAACATGCAGTTCCAATGCCTTATCCATCCCATATCTGCAATATGTACTCTTTCTATACCTTGAGAGAACCTCTGATCATTTATTGAAAACTGAAAAGCACTCACTACAAACAAAATGTTTGCATAGCAAGCTTATTTATATACATTCCTACACTAATCTATGCAGTTGAGATTCTTTTCTTAATTGAATTCATACTTCCAATGCAACCATGTGAGTATTGAATTGATGAATATAACTCCTTTCATGCAACTGTTCAAAATAATTTTCAAGTGATATGAAGCTTGCAGCTAGAGGTTAGTAAGCTATGAATACTTACAACTATGATCTGAAATCATACCAACAAATGGATCATTAGAAACCTTTGAAAAATATAACTCTATGTAAAAATCCACAACATCATGAAAGTTATGAATAGACATTTCTAATGGGCTAATAAAACCATTGTTCTCCTCTGTGAAGTTTGATTCATCAATAAAATGATGGTCCTCATATACTTTACAACTATTCATATGTTGTTTGATGTTTGTTGTAAGTGGAGGTATAGAAATGATAGACATTTCCTCGCTGATCCTTGGAGTTTTATGCTCATCAATATGTGATAAAGAGAATTCTAGCTGCTGTTGCAATTCTTCCTTATCTCCTGCACTATATTCCCATGTCTCAGATTCAAAAATTTCACAGGATGATATACCGATCTACTCATTATCAATCGAATGCTCAAAGGAAACAATTTGGTTTTCATGACAACTTTAAAGAGTAGATACATTTGATACAATTTCAAAAGTATCTACATTTTGGCTATCACTTTGAAGATCATCAACCTCTTGATCATAATGAAAAGTGTCTTCTACTACAACATACTCTTTATGACTATTTGATCATTTACTCAGCAAATCAAATTTGTAACAACATTCTTGATAAAGGAAATCAGCTGCAAATGTCTCCTTGAAAAACAAAGGAAATGCAGCATGAAAATGTCTTAGTGAAGTAATACAAGCAACCATGAGTGATCTACACCAATCACGAGATGATCCATCTAAAGAGTATGTAAACAATTTGATGAGAACATTTTCATGTATAACTTTCAGATTAAGTATAAACTCGTGAAAATATACTAAAAATTCAACTGGCATTTCCCAATTTTCCCCTCTAAACCTAGGAAGGAAACCTTCACATTGATCTCTACAAAGCACTGGATTTGGAAAACTAACTATCTTTGAAAAATCACAGAAAGCATACCTTTGAGCTAGGATCTTTTCCATTTCAAAACAATGGAGTCTCCAATAGATATATGAATAGTGGAGTCACCATGGTGAAATATAATCAGTCTAAAAGTGTCTATCTTCAGTTCACCATCCCCCGCAACAACACCAAAAATGTTAGCACTGAGAATCACCTTCAGAATGCTAGAGGATAAGCCCAGTACCCATTTGATTTAAATGATTAAAACAAGTAATACTTGGTGGATCAACAAGAAAAGGGTAAAAGGGAGGGCATCAAACTGTTTGCAAATACATTCTATTGGGCCTGGAGTCATAACATTTTGCATATCACAGGAAATCGTGTTTCCTACCAAACAAAAGGATTATGCAAAGATGGATAGAATAATATAAGGTAAACAAAAGGAAGAATATCCACATAACATAGATCATTTTTGTAATATAGATTAAAGAGTTCTTGAACAATAATCTATGATTAACAAGCAATTACCAAAAATCCTTTGCATCTCATGAATCCATTAACCAAAGGAAGATTTTGATCTTCAAAATATGTAAATATTACTCAAGAAAGAGGATAAGAAAGAATGGAAACCAGAGAAAAATAGTCTAGTATCATAACTTTTATGAATCTCTAATGGCATAAAATGCCTACAACACATGCCCTCGGGCTTACAAATTGTTATCACTTTGTAAACTTAGTTCGGCTGAGAAAACGAATGACAGAGGCAACCTACAAACCAACTTTGTGGCTCGAAACTAGCCTTTCGAACCTGGAGAGGGCTCTCTATGGAGACTTCATATCTGTACAAGATATGTATTTAAGCTATCAGCTAGATTTAACACCTTTAAACAATATTTTATGGTTCTATTGGCAAAAGAAAGCAAGACCTTGGGCTATGAAGTCGATTTAAGAAAACGATAGAAACAAATGACTTATTCACTGAACTCTAGAGTATAAAGGCTACATGAGCAACAGTCTTCAGTTAAAAATCGTTGTGTGGTGAGATAAAAACACATGAAGCAACTCGGAGCACCATTGGGGATGAATTCAGAGTTCGCTTAGAAGAAACACAGTTTGTCTAAATGGCGCAAATCTAGAGCATTGCACAGTGAATTCTATATTCAAAATCATGTTCCGACTTAGACAGAAAATACATATGTGAATATAAAGAACACGAGAAATCACATACGCAAAGAGAGGATACGATACATCAAACTGTCATAGTTAGAATCTTTTCATCAAATATTCAGGACCTTTGCATTAAGTTTCAATTGTATCAAAAATACATTCAAAAGTCACTTTCTACACTATTTTTCCAACCAACCTAGCTTATATTAAAAAAATGGAATATATAGACAAGGGTGTGTCGCTTGGGCTACCCTGCACTCTAACTACTATCCCTAGAAAATAGGCTCTGACCACTCTCTGTCAGATGACTCTTCGTATGGCACTTTACTAAAAATGGAAAATGATTGTACTTGGTCGTATCATGGCCACTCATTTTTGCCACGACAGTTCAGTCATCAACAAGCTCTCGTCATTAGAGAGTGACCTGTGGATGCTTTCCTTTGACAGAGTATCTGGACAATCAATTTATCTGTCAGACTCCTGCCACCCATTGTAATGGCCTTGATTTCTATCGAGCAATTTTTTATTGGTGCGTTCATGTGGCGGGTGACTATAGACCATTGAAAGTGCCTCCAAAATGATGACCCCGGCTAGGGAACAATGACTTTCTTCAAACGATCGCACATCTAACATACACCTATCCTTTGAAATAGATGATATTCCATCGTTGCACATCATATGTTTTATGTGAGGGTATCTATTCGAGTCCCTACCTCTCGGTAGGAAACAGGACATGGGGAAACAAAAATACACGCCACGTCTGAGAAGAAAAAAAACAGATTCAGTTAATCATGCTTCTGGTCTCCTCTGCAGTTTTTATACCCAAAGCATTCTCCTCAAAGACCAGTTGCACATTTTCAAGTTCATCACTTTCCTTTGCAGAACCGTGTTCCCTTTCATCTTCTTTTTCACACTGGCAAGAGCCACATGGACTTTCTCCATGGTCGGTTCACATTTCTTGAAGTGTTTCGCATTCCTTTCTTCTGACATCCTATATGCTTCACGTAGTTGTATGATTGTATATTGTGCTTTCCTGAGCTATCTCTTAAGCCACGCCATGTTTCCATCGTCGTCTTGTGATGTTGACGCTTCGAGGGTCTTCACTGCTAGTTTTTGTCTCAAATATTTGTTTTCCTAGTAAATCTCAGCAATAGTGAGTTGTGCAATAGTGGAAAAATTGACCGCTCGTCAACTAGAGGAGTGAATCCAGTTCGGGGTTGTCTAATTAACCCAAGACGTTTGAATTAATTCACTCCAACGGGTTTAGTGGCTCCGTTAGCTGATCTAAGTCCTAAAGAAAGAGAAAAAATAACTAAAGGAAAAACAATGATCTAATAGATAACAACTACTAAAAACTATATGTACTTCTAAGTAAATATATATGTACAAATTAAATATTGTATGTATGATAATTCTATATACAATCTATACAAAGCATGAGTTTTAATCTAAACTCGTAAAAAATCAAATGTAGATTAATTACTTTTAACGATAATAATAAAGCAAGTAAAAACACTATCTAATTTTTTGGTTTTGTTTTCTTAAATGTATACATTCATGACATCTCACATTAAATTTCCTAATTAAACAGAAAATAATAGATAGCAGAAAATGTTTTACATAGAGAAAACTTCTATATTTAACAAGTTGACAAAATCAAGTAACAGGCTGACCTGTTATTTGCATCCAATGTTTGTTCGTTGTTGAATATCCAGCCACTTTTATCTAACGAAGTAAACCTGCTACAGATCTTGGGACTGCCCTTAATAAATGAGGAACGATAATGCTAGAGATTGAATTTTAACAATAGAACATTGAATAGATACAATTACAGTAATCATATGATTTGCAAATTGCTACAAGGAGATAAATCTTTTTGTAAGAACTTGCATGCAGACATTCAACATAAATTAGAGATGAATCTACTAATTTAAATTGGATAGATGATCACTGTGTGTTTTTTTCTGAAACAGGAAATATAGACAGCATATATAAATCGAATGATATCAATTCACAATAAACTATGCTGACAAAAGTAATCATAATCTATTATCAAATTGAAATAAACATAACTTGAATGAAAACATCATACAGAAAAGCTAAAGTTGTAACGTGCATCATATTCCATTCAAGTTCGTGATAAAAACATCCATACTGTTGCCACAGGCTGAGATGATTCAATGTTTACAAAATAATAGGTTTATATAGTTTCAGGAAACATAACTGTTTCCTGTTGATAAGATCAAGTTGGTTTCAAAAAATAATGGGGGATGCAACCACCCTGATTTCACTAAATATAAAAAACTACCAACAGTCTAATTTACTCAAAATACAAAGTTGATATGGCTGGGAGATCTCAAAAAATGCCTCATATCTCCTTGGAAATCATGGGCTCCTTAATCATCGTGAAAACAAATGAAGATGAGAATATTTCAGATATGTTTTCAATTATCAAATCAAACAATTCGAATTTTTCTAACTGGCTACAGAATCTTACGATTCTGTAGCTAGTTATAATAGCAAATGAAATCATTATTTATTAAATAAATAAAAAAAACTAATCTTAATAGGAAAAATAGTTTATTCAATAAAATTGAATATCCTAACTTAAGAGTGACACAATCATGCTAAAATTTAAAAACATCATACCTCAAATCATGGAATCAAAACATATCAAGAAATTTTGGAATTTACGATAGTTGTTGCTGCCTCTACATTCTTGAAAATGACACGATCTGTAGTTTTCAATTGTTTCTCCTTCCCTTGGATAATGGACTCAAGTATGTTGTTTTCATTTTTCAACCTATTGACTTGGTCTCTTAAAGACTTGAGTCGTGACTGTAGCAATGGAACATCAATATAGTACCTTTCGATCCACGATCGACACTCATCGCACTGTGACTGTAATGAATTTGCATTAGCACTAACAGCATTATGGATTGGAGAATCCTCCATACAAATGGTAGTCTTATCATAGAGTTGGATGCCAGGAAATTCTGGGTTATCCTTTAGACAAGGAGGCAGATTTTTAACATAGTCATAGGGTCGGTCAAGGTATAGCCCAAATGACACGGGGTCCTCTTCAACCAAGAATTTTTCAATATCTAAGTTTGAGTCTTCACTCACTTTAATCATGTTGATTGTGTCTACACGGGGTTTCATTTTATTTCGAGCACATCGAGAAATTAAACGACCAACACTTTTGTTCTTGAAATTGACATCAACACTGCCCTTTAGCTTCCTTCCTGTAGCTTTCTTAATAGTTTTAGTGCTATCCTTTGGGTGTGAACCCGTTCAACTGTCCTATTGTATGACATTAGGGTAGCTCGAGGGTTCATTATTGGGGGAAATATCACAGGCCTGGAGTGGTGGAGAATAGGTTGTAGGGTTCACAAGGTTTTCAACAATGACCAGTTTATCTACTTGTCCCAACTCATTGTTGGCAAAACCATTTCGTGAAATGAATGCATCCAAACAATCGTTTTGTGACTGTAACTGGTGCATAAGGATGATTTTAATCAGACCATGATGAAATAAACTCGAATCAAACCTATGTTTCCTAAACCCCCTTTTATACAGACTTCTGAGAAGGTAGTAAGGCATATTCAATGGAAAACCAATAAAACTCATAGGGAGGCATAGATGATATAGGAAAACCAGTCCAAATTGACCCTCACAAGTGATCAATTGCTTCACTACAGCAAGTAAATCATGCCATCTAGGTTTCAAGAATGAAATCGGCATACCTTGATCACAGCTGGCTATTTTTCGTGAGGTAAACAATAACATCTAGGGGACCTCCTCCACTTTTGCATTCTTGAACCATTTCTAACCAACCGCTGGCAATCTCATGGCTTGGCTTAAGAACTCTTCTGTCACTTCTAACTGCACATCACAGATTTTTTCCCTATAGCCATCAAAGGTTAAGGAAAACTCTTGGGTGACCTGGAGATTAAAACCTTGAAATTTTTCGATGAACAAACACCAATCATTCCTTTCCAAATCCTCCCTAGAATTATCATACAAAATCAAGGTCTAGACACCGTTCAGTTCGACCCTTACTACTGGAGCCATGCCGAATGGCCAGGTTGTAAACACAGGATACATAGGTAGGGTTTGGAAAAATTCCACAGAGCCATAACCCCGAGCCTTATCAATGCAAGCTATGATGATTCAAATGGTGGGCAGAGGTGTTAATCACGATGCATGCAAGCAAAATCGTGAAGCCCGAGAACATGCTCAGGAGTAATGGAATTATGTACTCCGTTTTCCACCTTGGCATTGGGTACATGCTAGGAAAAAGTACATTAAAACATTGTGCGTGCATCCAAGTTTAATTGCCAAGATAGTTGATTTACAAAAATTGAATAGCCAAAGGTTTCACAAAAGAGATATGATCAAACATCAAACCAAAATTGATACAAAAATCAAATACCAATTGATGGGGATCTTTCATTCAAACAACCATAAGTTTCTTAGGCACTCTTAGAATAAAAAAGATCATAAACAATGAGAGCAACATGTTCATATCAAGAAATCGTAATTCTGTAATAAACGATATGCTTTCAATGAAATTTTTAAAACAAAATGATAATGATAGTTGTGAGTTTTCATGCTTTCAGTCATGAAAATGAATGCATGAATAGATGATAGGTAAAATGCAATGATTTATAATTGTCGTTTAGAGAAACGCTTATGAAGAGTAGTAAAATTTCATAGACCCTGTAGGCAGCTTTGTAAAAATGATAATTATATATTCACTGTCAACAATGGCGACGTGTTGGGAGAAGCAATTATCTCTGCCAAATGAACAAGTTCAGATTAGAATGATCAGAAAAAAATTCGAATCGAAAAAAACTGAAAAGATGTCTGAGCATCGCAAATAATTATAATGCATTCCAGTTTCAAACAACTGTTATTTTTAAAGAGACGAAAACTGACGACAATCTTAACAGAAGAGAGCCACGATGTTAAAGTTAAAATTTTCAATACTATTGATAGGGTCGTTGCTGCCAGCAGGCATCCATAGTCTCGACAGGGATGTCAATTAACCCACTCTGATATCTGTATCCTGTCAAGAAATTGCATATTAGAATGAAGGACATTTAAGATCAAAACAAAATCCATATCTGAGAATTTTCTTTTACCTGACATTGCTTCGCTGCCAGCGGGCCTGTTCAGTACACCGACGAAGTTATCTTGGCATCATGCATGCATTTACCCACTACCAATAGACCTATTCAGTGTCCCGGTGGGTTTACAAGCACTTCCCACAGCTCTCTGAAGATTTATTTAGTTTTTTAAAGATATTTAATAGAGCGGGGTGACGTTGAAAATTCTAGTTTTTTAACACATCTTAATATGTCACAGACCTTGAAAAAAACTTTCATTTGTCCTTCATTAAGATCTAGAAATCGTTTACTAATAAAACTAACTTTCAAGAACAGGGAGACATCATTGAGTTGTTCTCTTAAAGAACAGGGACAGCGTAAAAATAATTTTTATAGATGGTCATGAGTACCTTCAGTTGCAGATTGAAATCAAGAAGACGCTTTTCAAACAACAAGCCATCTTCAACAGGGCTACAAATTCAGAGAAATATAACAATTGATGTTTTAACAGCTTCCATCAGTCATTTTCGAGGGGAAATTTTTTTGTTATCTTTGTCTGAGCCAGCCTATGGTGCAGGCATATGTGTTTCAAAAGAAAGACCGATAGGTAGAAATCAAAACAAACCATAAAAGGAAAAACACACAGCAACTAAAACAAAAAGAAAATATTTACAGAGGGTGTATGGGAATGTCATCAAGCAAAGTATTTTTTTAGAGCTTGGCCATTCACCGGAAAGGTGTCTGGCTGTCCCTCTAAATTCTGTAAGTGAAAGGAACTAGGACCCAATTTCTCAAAAATTAAAAATGGTTCCAACCACAAGTTATGAAACTTAGTATGCTCTCCTTTTCCCTCATGAGGTTTGTCCCATTTTACGACAAGGTTGTTGGGTATGTGTTATATTCTTTGCATGTGTGTGTGTGTGGGTGCGTCAAATACGACAACTGCGTATGACGATCCCTTCACCTAGAGCTCTGTCGTTGCGTCGGGCGCTTCCTAGGGGGGTCCCATGGGGGGGGCAGGTATGCCCCCCCCTGGTTACACGTAGCGTTCGGCACCGGGCGATAGCCCGGGGCCGATCGAAATTTTTTTTTTTGGGCGGTTTTTGCTATTTTTAGCTGATTTGTAAATTAATCCCGAATTAAGGGATTAGGGTTTTGGTATCTACGGAATACCTAAAAACATTGTATATATTGTATGGAGAATGGTGAAATTCGAGATAATGAAAATAAGAAAGGTTTTCCCGGTTGAGGGTTTCCGGTAAAAATCTCTGTGTACTCTGTGTATGAGCCATTTATTAATTTCTGTATTGCTTAAGAATCTATATGCATTGCTTTACTTTGCAGGTTTAAAACTTACAAAGGTCACCTACCTCAAAATTTTTGTCAAAGGCCGAATTGGAATCAAACCAGTTTTTAACAATGAGTTGATGTTGATCCAATTTTCGTTTTGCTTGCGCCCTTACTTCCTCTAACTTTAACAAAGCGTTAATTCAACTCTCCAAAGAGGGATAGTCTTCTTCCTGTACCTTCTATGATAACTGCAGAGATGGAAGAAGGACATGTGGTGGAATAATCGCTTCCCTGCCGTAAACGAGAAAGAAAGTTGAGTTACCCATAGTAGTTTTAGGAGTTACTCTATCAGCTCAAATTGCGTTTAACAGTGCGTTATGCCAATTTTTATGGTTTTCGAAAACCGTTCTCTTGATAATTTTGATTAGATTTTTATTAGTTGATTCTACCAAACAATTGTCTTGGGGGTAATAGCTGGCAGAGTATTTTAATTTAATTCCTTTTTCTAGAGAAAAATCACTCATTTCAAGAGACAAAAAATAAGAAGCATTGTCAAATATTAGGCATTCAGGGATACCGAAACGATTAATAATATTTTAATTCAAGAAGGATATTACCTGGCTGGTATTTACAGCTTTTAATGGGGCAGCCTCGGACCACCTAGTGAAATAATTTGTGGATGTTATGATGTATTTATGTTGTTGTGAGGATGGCGGAGTGATTGGGCCTATAATATCCAGACCCCACTGCTGAAAAGGGGAGTCTACCAAAACTAGTTGCAAAGGGAACACTGGTTTTTGTATCCGTCCAGATGCCTTTTAACAAATCACACACTTGCGACATAAAGCATGAGCATATTTAAAAAGGGTAGGCCAATAATAACCTGCTCTTAATACTTTATGGGCAGTGGTGTCTCCACCGAAATGCCCACCAGCTTCCCTTGCATGTAATTCCAATAAGACTTTTTCTGCTTCATCTTTTTCAAGACAACGCATAAGTTTTCCATCAAAATTTTGGCGAAACAAAATACCATTAATCAGCTGAAAAGAAGCAGATTTTAATCTTAGTGCTCTCCTTTTTGTGGGATCAAGGTGACGGGGAGTTGATCCGTGTATAAGACAAAATTTGATGTCATCGTACCAGGAACTAACAGGGTTTTGTGCACAATAGATTTGATTTTGATTGTGTTGATCTGGATTTAACATATCAGTTTCATTTTGTTGTCGTACAGCTGAATCAACGACCAACTTGTATAAAACTTGGCCTCTTACAATTTGTGCTGGGGTGATTTCTATGTCATATTCTTGTAAGGATGTGACCCAGTTTGCCCTTTTTTCACCTAATTCTTTCTGTACTAACAAATTTCTGACAGTGGGGTAAGGGACTATGATTTTCATCCTAGATTTCAACAAATAAGATATGAAGTGTTTTACTTCTTTGAAAACAACATAAGCTTGTTGATCTACTGCTGGATAATTAAGTTCCACCCCCTTGAAGGCTGAGCTCATAAAGGTAATTGGGACTTCATTGTTTTCTGCATTCTTTTGAGTTAGGACCGCAGCGTAAGATCGGTCAGAGGCAAACGTGTAGAGTGTGAAGTCTTGCGAAAAGTCGGGGCTCATTAGAGAAGGAGCGTCTATTATGGCCTTTTTTATTGAATCAAAAGCCTGACTTTCTAAAGGACCCCAATGGTATTGTACATCCTTTTTTAGTAATTTTTGTAATGGTCTCACCATTTCTAAAAAGTTGGGGAGGAATCTCCTAACAAAGTTTATCTGTCCTAAGAAAGATTGCATGGAATTTTTTGACGAGGGAGGGGGAAGTTTCAAAATGACTTTTGTTCTTTCAGGGTTGATAACCATCCTTTCATTCGATAAAATGAATCCGAGGAGATTCCCTTGTTCTACTGCGAAGAAAAAAAATTTAGGATTTAAAGAMATGTCRTACTTACGACATCGTTGTAGAACAGATMTTAAATGAGCTAGATGATCTTCTTTATTTTTTGAGAAGACAGTGACATCATCTAGGTAAACTACTACAAATTGATTGATTAAGTYRCGGAAAGCGATGTCCATCGCTCTCTGAAAAGTGGMACCAACATTTATGAGTCCAAAGGGCATCTTTCTATAAGCGTAGGTGCCCCATGGAGTACGGAAAGTAGTTTTGAGCTGGTCTGAGGGAGACATAAGGACTTGAYTATACCCTGAAAAACCATCCAACAAGGATAATMTTTCAGAACCAGATACCTGTTGAAGGATCTGTTCCATGGGAGGGACAGGGTAGTTGTCTTTATCAGATGCTCGGTTAAGATTTCGGAAATCGACAMATASTTRGATTTCACCACTCTTCTTTCTAACAGGGACAAGATTAGAGACCCATTGTGTGTGCCTAACTGGGAATATTATTTTAGCGTTTAGGAGTTTKCTTAATTCCTTCTTGACCRTTGGTTCGAGTTTTGGGTGCATTTTCCTTAACTTTTGTTGAAAAGGTTGGGTCTGGGGTTTCATGGGAATAATGTGTTGTATGATGTTAGGATCAAAGGTTTTTAAGTCATCRTACGTCCAGGAAAAAACATCTTTGAATTCCTTAAAMAACTTGATAAATKMTACCTTTTCTTGCTCAGAACACCCCAACCCTAAATTAATGCAYTGTGGGTTGTCTTTAGTCCCCAAATTTACTTTTTYATGTGTCAAAGAGGAACTATTCATTTTACAGTTCACTGATTTTCTGAATTTATCGTGAAGATCATAAAAWTTTTCTAATCTAACCACAGATTTCGGGATAGAGTTTACCATGTTTGATGCAGATTCYGGGGATCTTGGATCTGGTATTACCATAAAGTCATGAAGATTTTCRTCATGGGTACCTTCATCGATCACTATGCCCTGGAAAGTTTCTTCCATATGCAGAAAACTTATGATCTGTTGATCGTCATCGAAGACTCTCCAATTCATGATGTTGTCTAGGACGGATGGTCTGAACAACAGTTCGATAGAAAAYGCATTCGAAGATAAGACTTCTRCAGGAAAAAGTTTTGAAGCAACGTTAGCTAACAAATCAGCTTCAAAATTATTCAATCTAGGAATAGAATTTATGTTAAATGTGGAAAACTTATTCATCAAATTCCATACCTCAGTCTGATAGATTTTAAGGTGCGGAGATAAACAGTGGATAGAATTTTTTACCTATCTAACCACGATTTTTGAATCACCAAAGACAGTCAAATTTTGCATGTTCAAATCTAATGTTTTTCTGAGACCTTGTAGGAGTGCCTCATATTCAGCCATGTTGTTTGTACATTCGAATTCTAACCGGAAAGCAATCAGAGTCTTGTTACCTGCTGGATCGATGAGCACGCACCCTGCACTGGCTCCTTCCATAGATTTTGACCCATCAAAGTAAAGAGACCATATTTGATTTTCGTCAAGTGCATGTGACCACTAAGAGAAGACTATTGACTGTGTGCATGTCATAATTTCATATTGTTGTTTCGGGTCAATGATGGTAGAAGTTTCGGCCATAAAATTGCCAAAAAAAATATCCATCCCCTGTATTTCAGGCGAATTGGCAAAAAGAGTGAATGGTTCATTGGGATTATTTAAATCAGTTACCATGAACTTGAGATAGCATTCACGATTTACCTTGATTTTGTTAGGCTTTCCATTCTCGGGCAGCCACAAGTGAGACCAATCCATTGCAAAATAGCCATGTAATTGTTCTGACCAATCTCTACTTAAAAAAAAAACCATAAACTTATGGGATATCTACAACAATGATATCAATCACTTGATGAACTTTAGGATTAGACGACAGTCTTATAAGCACATTTTTTAATTCACCTATCACTTTAACAGTAGTTCGATCAAGCTGGATGGTTGAACTTTGGCATTAATATTTTGACAGATAGACCAAGGCATTACATTAGATGACACACCTAAATCTACCATACAGTTATGTGCATTCCTATTGAAGATTTCAAAAGTCAACAAAAATGGAGGGACGTTTCTGCGAGTATTAACAGTAGAAGTTTGTTGTTTTTTAATCACAGCCTTTGCAACTGGTTTATCTACATTTGTTACACTATTTAAAGGAAGGTCTCTTTTATCGTGAATCTCAGATATAGTTTTGGTGGAGGCCTTCTGAGGAATTTTGGGGTTGTTTTGGACACCTTTGTTGCTATTCGGATCGCTATTTTTGTTGTTCTCTGCAATATTCTGCAACATCTTTTGCAAAAGAAAAGGGAATTTTAATAATTCGTAAACAGAAATGTTATCCCTAATCTTTTTAAGATATTCAATCAAATCATAATCTAAATTAGGGTTTGTTGAATTCTGTTTAGTCTCAATCGATTTAGACTATTTTGGAGGCAAATTCGTCGTGATTTCAGAAGAAGGATTATTTGTTGTCTTGCTCCTGGTATTGTAAGGATGCACTGTTTCAAAATTATCTTGAAAAATGCTATCCGAAAAATGTCCAAAAATGTTCAGAGAGGATTCACCTTGTTCTACTGTCTCTTGTTCAACTACTTCTTCAATAATCTTGGGAGGAATCAAGTTATCGTGTGCTTCTAGGATCATTTGAATAGCGAATTGTAGGCTTTCTAGATTTAGGCCTTCAACATTTGAGTTAGATCGGTTTGTGGGAAAAGGCTTCTTGAAAGGGGGTTTGTAAGGCCCTTTACTCGAAGAAGATTCTTCAGCCGACCTTTTCAAATCTATAACTTGATTGGACAATTTCTGAACAACTTTTTGTAAGTTTTCTAAATCCGAACTCTCGGGTTGAGCTTTGTTTTGGGGAGGTCTAGGAAGGATTTCGATTTTATTCTTAGAGGATGAACTAGTCTCTATCTTGTTACTAGTAGTGTCTTTTAAGCTGAGAATATCTTTCTTGATCTGACTGGCCTCTTCGAAGGCTTCTATCAATGTGGCTTTCTTGGACCTCTTTACCCAAATGGCTATGTTTTGATGTAAGGCTTTCGTGTAGTATGCGACAATAAGATTCTTGGCAGGCATCGAATCTGTGGGGATTCGGTTCTTTAGTGTCAGGAACCTTTGATTAAAGTCTTTGATATTTTCTTTGGGATTCATTTTTAAACTAGAAATCTCCATGACTAGAACTTCAGGAGAATTTTCGTCTCCGAACTTCTCAAGGAAACGGGACTCAAATTTATCCCATGACACGATGGTGTGGGGTTGTTGGGCAAAGTACTAGGTAGAGGTATTTCCTTCAAAGGTGTAGGGAAACAATCTACAGACTACGTCTTCGTGCTCAACACTACAGAGCCTAATGGCTAGCATAAACTTTTTGATGTGATCTTCAGTGATCTATTTGGAGTCCGGGTCAAATTTAGGGAGCCATTTCTCCAGGTGTTTGGGTAAAGGATGTTCAGGCCCAGGTATGGCCACTGCATCTTGGTCGAGAAAGGGTCTGGAAGGATTGTTTGTATTGGCCATAGGTGTGGGTGGTGTCGAAGGCTGAGAAGAGGAAATGCCTTCGTCTGAGGATTCTTCTCCATAAGAAGAAGGAGATGAAGGGGGTGGTGATGGTGGAATACCTGATCCTCCTACTACAGGAGTGAGGATATGATCTGTATTCGTAGGGTTTAAGGCAAGATCAGTGCCTGCGAGTTGTTCTCTGATATCTGATAAGTCTAATGGTTGGTTCAAAGGTCGACTTGGTTGTCTGATATGGGCTAAGGCACTGTGTGTTCTTATGAGGGATTGACGAACAATCTCTTGTATGTCACCACCTGGGGGATTTGGAGTTACTGGTTCAACTGTGATTCGTAGATCGTCGTTTGATGTGGTTGTTGTTTGAGGGACAATGTTGTCGTATGGATGACTTCTAGTTACTATAGGTGAGTGGGTAGGTGGGGGAGGAGTCTTACAACCTCCTCGTTCCATTAATAGTTTCCAGGCCCTCCTTCTAGCACCATTTGTTGATGGGAAAAATTGATCGCTCGTCAACTAGAGGAGTGAATCTGGTATGGGGTTGTCTAATTAACCCAAGTCATTTGGATTAATTCACTCCGACGGGTATAGTGGTTCCGTTAGTCGATCTAAGTCCTAAAGAAAGCGAAAAAATAACTAAAGGAAAAACAATGATCTAATAGATAACAACTACTAAAAACTATATGTACTTCTAAGTAAATATATATATACAAATTGAATATTGTATGTATGATAATTCTATATACAATCTATACAAAGCATGAGTTTTAATCTAAACTTGTAAAAAATCAAATGTAGATTAATTACTTTTAATGATAATAATAAAGCAAGTAAAAACACTATCTAATTTTTTGGTTTTGTTTTCTTAAATGTATACATTCATGACATCACACATTAAACTTCCTAATTAAACAAAAAATAATAGATAACAAAAAATGTTTTACATAGAGAAAACTTCAATATTTAACAAGGTGACGAAATCAAGTAACAGGCTGACCTGTTATTTGCATCCAATGTTTGTTCGTTGTTGAATATCCAGCCACTTTTATCTGACGAAGTAAACTTGCTACATATCTTGGGACTGCCCTTAATAAATGAGGAACGATAATGTTGGAGATTGAATTTTAACAACAGAACATTGAATAGATACAATTACAGTAATCATATGATTTGCAAATTGCTACGAGGAGATAAATCCTTCTGTAAGAACTTGCATGCAGACATTCAACATAAATTAGAGATGAATCTGCTAATTTAAATTGGATAGATGATCACTGTGTATTTTGTTCTGAAACAAGAAATATAGACAACATATATAAATCGAATGATATCAATTCACAATAAACTATGCCAACAAAAGCAATCATAATCTATTATCAAATTGAAATAAACATAACTTGAATGAAAACATCATACAGAAAAGCTAAAGTTGTAACGTCCATCATATTTCATTCAAGTTAGTGATAAAAACACCCATACTCTTGCCCCAGGCTGAGATGATTCAATGTTTACAAATAATAGATTTATATAGGTTTCAGGAAACATAATTGTTTCCTGTTGATAAGATCATGTTGGTTTCAAAAAATAATGGGGGATGCAACCACCCTGATTTCACTAAATATCAAAAACTACCAACAATCTAATTTACTCAAAATACAAAGTTGATATGGCTGGGAGATCTCAAAAGTGCCTCATATCTCCTTGGAAATCATGGGTTCCTTAATCATCCTAAAAACAAATGAAAATGAGAAGATTTCAGATATGTTTTCAATTATCAAATCAAACAATTTGAATTTTTCTAACTGGCTAAAGAATCTTACGATTCTCTAGCTAGTTATAATAGCAAATGAAATCATATTTTATTAAATAAACAAAGAAAACTAATCTGAATAAGAAAAATAGTTTATTCAATCAAATCGAATATCCTAACTTAAGAGTGACACAATCATGCTAAAATTTAAAAACATCATACCTCAAATCATGGAATTAAAACATATCAAGAAATTTTGGAATTTACGATAGTTGTTGTTGCCTCTACATTCTTGAAAATGACACGGCCTATAGTTTTCAATACTTTCTCCCTCCCTTGGATAATGGACTCGAATCTATTGTTTTCATTTGTCAACTTATCGACTTGGTCTCTTAAAGACTTGAGTCATGACTGTAGCAATGGAACATCAGTATAGTACCTGTCGATCCATGATTGGCACTCATCGCACTATGACTGTAATGAATTTGCATTAGCACTAACAACATTATGGATCGAAGAATCCTCCATGCGAATGGTAGGCTTATCACAGAGTTGGATGCCAGGAAATTCTGGATTATCCTTTAGACAAGGAGGCAAATTGTTAACATAGTCATAGGGTCGGTCAGGGTATAGCCTGAATGACACGGGGTCCTCTTCAGCCAAGAATTTTTCAATTTCTGAGTCTGATTCTTCACTCACTTCAATCGTGTTGATTGTGTATACATGGGGTTTCATTTTATTTCGAGCACATCGAGAAATTAAATGACCAACCCTCTTGTTCTTGAAATTGACATCAACACTGCCCTTTGGCTTCCTTTCTGTAGGTTTCTTAATAGTTTTAGTGCTATCCTTTGGGTGTGAACCCGATCAACTGTCCCATTGAATGAAATTAAGGTAGCTCGAGGGTTCGTTATTGGGGGAAATATCACAGGCCTGGAGCGGTGGAGAAGTGGATGTAGGGTTCACAAGGGTTTCAACAATGATCGGTTTATCTACCCTATCCCAACTCATTGTTGGCAAAACCATTTCGTGAAATGAACACATCCCAACAATCGTTTTGTGACTGTAACTGGTGCATAAGGATGATTTTAATCAGACCATGATGAAATAAACTCGAATCAGACCTCTATTTCCTAAACCGTTTATCCATTTTATACAAACTTCTGAGAAGGTAGTAAGGCATATTCAATGGAAAACCAATAAAACTCATAAGGAGGCGTAGATGATATAGGAAAACTAGTTTGAATCAACCCTCACAAGTGATGAATTGCTTCACTACAGCAAGTAAATCATGCCATCTAAGTTTCAAGAATGAAATCGACATACCTCGATCACAGCTGGCTATTTTTCGTGAGGTAAACAGTAACATCCAGGGGACCTCCTCCACTTTCGCATTCTTGAACCATTTCTGACCAACTGCTGGCAATCCTGTGGCTTGGATTAAGAAATCTTATGTCACTTCTAACTGCACATCATCGATTTTTTCCCTACAGCCATCAAAGGTTAAGGAAAACTCTTGGGCGACCTAGAGGTTAAAACCTTGAAATTTTTCGATGAACAAATGTCAACCATTCCTTTCCAAATCCTCCCTAGCATTATCATATGAAAGAAAGGTCTGGACACCATTCGGTTCGACTGTTACTATTGGAGCCATGCCAAATGGTCAGGTTGTTAACACAGGATACACAGGTAGGGTTTGGAAAAATGCCACAGAACCATAACCCCAAGCTTTATCAATACAAGCTATGATGATTCAAACGGTGGGCAGAGGTGTTAATCACAATGTGTGCGAACAAAATCGTGAAGCTCGAGACCATGCTCAGGAGTAATGGAATTTTGTACTACGTATACCACCTTGGCATTGGGTACATGCTAGGACAGAGTACTTTAAACCATTGTGCGTACATCCAAGTTTAATTGCCAAGATAGTTGATTTACAAAAATTGAATAGCCAAAGGTTTCATGAAAGAGATATGATCAAACATAAAACCAAAATCGATACAAAAATCAAATACCAATTGATGGGGGTCTTTCATTCAAACAACCATAAGTTTCTTAGGCACTCTTAGAATCGAAAAGATCATAAACAATGAGAGCAACATGTTCATAGCAAGAAATCATAAATCTATAATAAACGATATGCTTTCAATGCAATTTTTAAAACAGAATGATAACGATAGTTGCGAGTTTTCATGCTTTCAGTCATGAAAACAAATGCATGAATAGATGATAGGTAAAATGTGACGATTTACAACTATCGTTTAGAGAAACACTTATGAAGAGTAGTAAAATTTCATAGAACCTGTAGGCAGCTTTGTAAAAATGATAATTATATATTCTCTGCCAACACTGTTGTGACAGCTCACGAACATATGTGCTTTCTTTGTCTGTCCTCCTCCTTCTACCCAAGCTTTCTCAACTTGTACCTTGGACAGGTTCCAGTCGAATGGCATGCACGAGTAACTCTTCAGTGACCAACTTTGCGCATGGCTTGCTCAGGAATTGGGTCTCCCCAACTTCCTTTTTCTTCCTTGGCCTGCCCCTTCTCAGTGGTATCGGATTTTGGGGGGACAGGGCTTCCAACATCTTTCCTTCCTCCAGATCCTTTCCTACTTTAGCCTCGGTGTAGTGTTATGTTACCCTTTCTGTGGGTAGAGGGAAATATCCTTTTGGATCCTTGCGGATTCCCATTGTAAGTAGAAATGAATCCTAGTTGTTTCCCAATTTCCTTAACTCCTCAACTACCAGCAATATAATCAGTGATACATGGGATAGTTTCCTCTTCGGCTGATCTTCTTCATACTGGGTGTTGTCTACCATTTGTCAGAGGCTTTGATGCAAGAATAAGGGCCAATTTAATGGTCTCCTTCCTGTGAAATGAATCAAAAATCTAATGTGATGTGAATGTATTATGTCAAACCTTCCCTCACACATGAAATATTTCCTAATTACTCCCAGGAGTTTCCGAAATGGCTCTTGCAAATATCTACTCGGAATGCCCATTTCAACTTTCCCACTTAAACAGTCTTGTTTGATGAAGTCTTTGTAGCATTGTTTTCCCAAAGGAACGCCTTTAAACCACATTTCATTGCACAGAGGGATCTATGTTGTGACCAACAGAGTTTCCTCTGTCACCTGGAAAATAACACCTGCAATTACCATGCAAAACCCTTCGAACTTGAGTGTGAACTGTTCCGCTAGTTCCATGTTGAATACTTGGATTTTCCTACAAAATTCCATGCATCCAACCTATTCAAAAGATTCTTTGACTTCTAGATATGCATTAACCAATGTCAAGCTTGGAGGCTCAGGCCCAACATTCCTGCCACTTCATGAACCCTTGCTTATGTTCTGGGATGTCGTCATGGTGCAATGCATATTTGTTCTTTGCGCAGTGGGCTTGGCACGAGCCAAAGGTGGTAATATCAATTGACATAGGCTCGTGGGAAGAATTATAGGCAATGCATAAACTCAGTTGGTGAACATAATACATGTAGAGCGATCAGAATTTATAATTGGGCGGGCAAGAGATGAAATTGTGCCAAGGGACATCGAATCCATGGTGATTGGAGGTTTCGAAGCAAGGTGAATATTTTTGCAGTACATCTGCACGATGGGTACACTTTGAAGTGTTCGAAGAACAACTGATAAGAGTTGCAGAGCATATGTGATACAATCACCATGATTTTTCATTCTTTTTGACTTCATAATAAGTTGATGATGGCCACTTTGTCTGTCGACACTAATTCTATTTAATAACTTGCCTCGACCTTAGGCACATACAACCTTATCTTCTTATGGGACCTGACTCTTTAGGAAAATACCTTTACCCCTTACACATGTTTTAGTTTTGACATCCCTTCCTAACTCCAAGGGCCAACTGACCAGTTACTGACTTCGACCCATTTGTTTTTTGGTAGCTGACCTCACATGCTTTGACACATGGACTCTAACTCGACTAAGACTGACCCTAAATGAAAAAATGGTAGTGCTAAGAGCTGGCTCCAACGGGGATGCTATCCTCCAAGTGAGGTGGCAAAGAACAACGAACCAGGTACCTGACCATTGGGCCTTATTCGACTTCTAGACTTTGGAACAACAGGAAACGAAAAACACAACCTAAACCTTTTTGACACAGTTTCGACCAGACTTAGCATAAAATCAGGGCCTTCACTCCAAGCTTCAATTTTTTCTTGACACACTGACTCGAAATGCCTTCTTTAAAAAAAAAAAATGACTATTTACAATGACATGAGACTTAAATGGAATTTACTGCACCGGATAGTGTTTGAGGAACCTGTCGTTTACAGGCCCCCGACTAGTGGACTCTCAATTAAGTTCTTCTAACATATATGCGTTTTTTCCGTGATACACGTAAATTCTGAAAGGGACCGTCCAAAGATGAATGAATTTTCCATGCTTTCCCTTATCTTAGTTTATCGCATCCCACTTTAGCACTAGATCCTCCACCTGAAATTCCTCCTTCTTAGAGTGCTTGTCAAAAAATTTCTTCATCCTGTATTGAAGAAGTTGTGATCGGTTATAGACCTTCTCCCTCATATCATGTGCATGAATCAACTAATTTATCCTTCTCTGTGTGTCATATGGCTCGTCCTCTTTCTCTTGCAGCAACTTCCTGGTGGAAATCCCAGCGAGGTAGGGAAAATCGCATCTGCGCCATATACAATTTGGTATGGTGAAGTGGAGATGAACTTTTTGGTAGTGACTATGTCTGCCCATAGCATGTAAAGAAGCTTCTTATGACAGCCCTTCATTTTTTCCTGCAAGATTCTTTTGATGATCCTTGTTAATCTCTTCTTAGACGATTATGTTAACACATTACCTTGTGGGTAATACGTTGTAGAATGTCCTAGGGTTATATTGTAATCCTTTCAAAACTTCTCTGTTTTCTTGGACTTAAATGCGGTCGTGTTATCTTTGATGATCCTAATAGGGCACCCGAACCTAGACAGGATGTTGGTCTCCAGGAACTGAATGATGACCGTGTCAGTATCCTACTTTGTTGGAATTGCTTCATTCCATTTCTTGAAATAATATGTGGTTGTAAGTATTCATCTGTATTGCTTCAAGGATGGCAGATGAATCTCTCCTATAAAGTCAGGCCCCATTGCATGAACGATGCTTCGACCAAGATCGGTTTTAGCGTCAAGGGTTGCATCTTTCTCCTTCAATCGAAAATATGACACTCATGGCAACTCGAAATTTCTTTGTACATGTCTGCGAACATTCTCGACCAATAGTAACCTGCCCTTAGAATTTTATGCACGGTGGTTTTCCAGTAGTGATGCCCTCCGCAGTTGCCTTTGTGGAATTCTTTGATGGCCTTTTCTGTGTCATCTTCTAATAAGAAACTCAACAATATCCCTCCTAGATATTTCCAATACAAAGAGTTATCCAAGATGCAGAACTTAGTAGATTTGATATTTAAGAATCTGGCCTTGGTATTACTTAACCCTGGAGGGGCTTGCAGATTCCTCAACACATAAATGATGTTTGTATACGTGGAATTCTCTGATGGACTTTTCACGTCATCTTCTAATAATCAACTCAGCAATATCCCTCCCAGATCTTTCCAATACAAAGAGTTATCCAAGATGCAGAACTTAGTAGCTTTGAGATTTAAGAATCTAGCCTTGGTATTACTTAACCCTGGAGGGGATTGTAGATTCCTCAACACATAAATGATGTATGTATACCAAGGTGAATCGATGAACTTCTAATACACTTGCGTGGTTTTTTCTTCCTAAGGATTCTCTGACATATCAGAAATGAAGTCAATTCCAAGAACGTCACAGTTCGATTGCACCACAAGTACTTCCAGGCCTTATCCCTTAATCATCTTTGTGGGCTTGATTTTGAGGTCATATTCCAATGTGGCTGCGATCCACTTACCTTTTCTTCCCTCAAGGTTAGGCTAATTTAGGATATCCTTGACTGATTTGTTGGGCATGTAAGCGATAACGTGGGAATGTAATATGTAATTTATGAACTCCTTTAGGGATTTCACTAAGGCGTATGTTTGTTTCTCCATAATGTCATACCTCAGTGGGGAATCCCTCAGCGTCCTACTAAAGTAGGCTATAGGATTCTCAAAGTTATGATCATCTTTATGTAACAATAGGCTAGAAATGGTATGCTCTGAGGCGAATGAGAACAAGATGAAGTCGTTTGTGAAGTCTAGACTGGCCAACACGAGAGATTTGGTCAGCGCTATATTGATATCTTCAAAATATTTTCTGGCTTCGGGGTTCCATTTTATCTCGTTCCCCTTTCTTAGCATGCAGGTGATATGTTTTACAATATTTGTCAGGTTCGAGATGAATCTTCTCAAGAAATTCACCTTTCCCAGGAAGGACTGCACCTCCTTCTTGTTGCGCGGAGTGTTGATTTTCAAGATTCCTTCAACCCTGTTGGGGTCTATCTTTATACCTTCTTTTGAGATGATGTGCCCAAAAAATTTCCCCTCTTGCATTCAAAAATGTGATTTTTTCGGATTCAAAGATATGTCAAACTTCCTACACTTTTGGAAGACCTTCTTCAGATGCCCCAAGTGTTGTTCGTCTGAATCGGAGTACACAGTGATATCATAAAGATAGATCACGATAAATTTTTCCTTTTACTCCGCAGATCCTATGTCCATCGCCCGCTAGAAAGTAGCTCCATCATTCATCATGACGAAAGGCATCTTGTCATACATGAACATCCCCCATGGTGTCGTGAAAGTTATCTTTTCCCAGTCATCTAGGTGTACCATGATCTGATTGTAACCTGAAAAACCATTAATTATAGACATCTTCCAGGACCCAACTACCTTCTGTAGAATATAGTCCATCTTAGGGAGTGAGTAGTTTCCCTTGAGGGACACTTTTTTCAAGTTTCGAAAATCCATGCACAACCTTATTTCTCATCTTTTTTTCCTTGCAAGGACCAGGTTGGAAACCCATTTCAAAAACCTTAAAGAAACAATAATTTTGGCTTCGAAATTTTCTTTACCTCTTTTTCGATTAGCGGAAGCAGCAGGGGATTTATCCATCTTAGATTTTTCTTGAAAGGCCTTTGGTCTTATTTGAGAGGAATGACGTGTTGAATCACTTTAGTGTCGTAAAAATTCAATTCATCATAACTCCAAGAGAAAACATCGGGGAAATCCTTCATGAGCTTGATGTAGTCCTGTTTGACCTTTAGATTGAGCGGTTTTGCCAATTTGATTATCTTTGTATTATCCTGGGTCCCGATGTTGCAATCCTCAGCATCCTCATCGTTTGTAGTGATCTTTGGATTTCTATCCACATCGTTTTCATCAAAAAAAAAATCCAACAGAACTAATCCCTTTGGGATGATATTATTATTCAGTTGTATTGTGTCCCTTCTAGCTATCTAGTTCTAGAAATGGTCGTTGTTACTGCATGCATCTGTTCTTTCATCTTCATCACAGTAGCACTCATCATCAATGTTTATATTAGCGAACTCATCGCTCATTTGGAGAAATATCTCCACCTGTTTGTCGTCCTCAAACACCTGCCAATAATTGATATTATTGGGCACCTCCGACCTGTGTTTGAATTCAATCTCATAATTTATGTTGGGAAAATTGGGAATTTTAAAAACTGAGGCTGAGTTGGCTAAGGCATCCGCAATTTGATTTTCCCCCCTTGGGATCACTGATAAATTAAACTCTGATAATTCTTTGAGGAGGTCCAGCACTAGGTTTTTGTATGCTCTCATCTTGGGTGCTTGGATTGGTATATTCCTTTCACTTGGTTTATAACGAGCTCGGAGTCTCCATGTACCACTATCCTCTTTGCGCCCAATTCTTACAAAACTCTCAGGCCCAAAATCAGCACCTCATACTCAGCTATGTTATTAGTGCAGTCGAAGGCAAGTTTGTATGAGAAGAGTTTTGTGACCACCTTAGGAGGAATTATCCATACGTCAGCCCCTACCCCTTCCTTGATGACGGCCTCGTCGAAACTCATGTTCCACATCTCATTCTCTGCGTGATTCCTCAGGTCTACACACTTTTCTGCCCATTGCGTGGCTTTATCATCAACAATCATGACAACTGTCGGTTCTTCCCCTTCAAAGCTCAGGTCATTGTAAAATATGGAGTCTATCTCAGTGTCGATGGAGTAGATAGGGTGGTTATTCGGTTGCATCTTACTTCTCACCATGTATTTCAGCATCACTTCCCTGTACAACCATATTTATTGGTCAAATACGAGGATGGTGGTGTACGACATGCCCATCTACATAGTTCCCTTCAATTTTGTGGCCCATGACCTGGATAATAGCATGCCAAATTTTGGGGGTATATTAGCCAAGACCACGTTCATTACCATATTCTTAGAAGGGATTTGGGCCAGTGACATGACCAAATCTTTGATCAGACCCAAACATTTGAATTTCCTTGAATTGAAAGAAAAAATATCCTTATAGGGCCTAGTGATGTCCAAACCCAACTCGTCCATGATCACCTTTTCCATGAGATAGTGTGATGTGCTCGAATCTAGCATGGAATTATGAAAGTTCATGTCGTGGACCTTGAGACTGACATAGAATGGGGGAACGTCCTCGGTATCGCCTATCTCCTCCACACGCAGACCAAACAAAATGGCAGGGTGATCATCATGGACGTTCAAAGTGTCAGGAGTCCCCCCCATCTTTAGCATTTTAATAAGTTGATCCCGATATTCTCATTTCTTGATGAGTTCGTTGAAAGGGATGGAGATTTTAATCTTGGCCATTTCGTTCTCAAATTTAAAAGGGGGAGAGACTTTTTCTATCTCCTTGACACATGTCTCTCGGCTTGTTTCTGGTGCTCTCCTTGGAATTTCATCCTTTGACTTTGCCTTTTTCATCACATCCTTGGTCAAGTTGTCTTGCTTCAGTCGGCTTGTGGAAGGGATATCCACCGAAGTATTCCTTATGGGACTCATCTGATGAGGCTCCCTTATGGTATTTGTCTGTTGAGGCTCCGTAGACTCCTTTTTGCTCTTGAGGTTGTATTGCTTTTGGAATTTCATGATGGCATTGTAATAACCCTTCCTGAATTCCTCTATTTCCCAAGACAACATATCATCCGTCTCCAGCATAATATCGTCATTTTCGCTCATGTATTGATCATGTTCTCCCTTTGTCAAAAACATGTGTGTGTCCTTGTCATCGTAGCAATGCATTTGATCTTCGAACATCTAATCAAAATCTTCATTCATGTAATCTTCATTCTCTCTTTACCTGATCTACGGGACCAGACCTCTTCTAGGGTTATGATTCCTGGGTTGGGGGTCATGTTGTTCTCAGGTAGTAGGTTTGTTTCCCATGCATATTCTTTCCATCAGTTTCTCCATCGTCTTGATCATCAAGTCAAACTTGTCCTCTAAGGGTCAAGAAGTCGATGGCTATGCATCCCCTTGGGGTTTCCTCTTTCCTCTGTTGAATATTTGTTTTATCTTTCTCGATGCCATCAGGTTTACCTCGACTTCAATTGCATCGATCATCATGGCGTCTAAATTTGCAGATCTTCTCTCCCTTAACAGAAAGGCAAAATCATTGTCAAAAGAGTCAGTGTATCGCATTTGTGCATCCCTAGGAGGCGACTAGACTTCTAAAGGAATCGAGTCGTAAACCCTCATGAAACGAGACGAGAAATCTTGCACTATCTCCTCCTGTGCTCTCTTCATATTGTTGTACTACATCAACAACAACAAAGGATTCTTCTTGTCTCCCCATCTAGCAATGAGAGACATTTCAAATGCAACGAAGTCTGGAATGCTTGCTACTGGGAGGGATTTGAACCACTTTCTAACCTCCCTTGAAAGACTCTGCGCAAAAAACCTCATATTCATGTCTACATGGTCTACCTCTTCTAGATCAACGAAATCATTAAACCAATCCAGGTGTTTTTGGGAATATACATTTCCTTCAGCATCATATAGTTTGATCCTATGGATGTAGTTCTGGGGAAAATCATGTAGTTGGGCTAGCAGAACAAGGGGGGCGAATATGGAAGCCATTGTTGTAGGGGGGTTCAGGATTTGGGGGATTCTCTGAGTGGGATTTGCAGCTTGCAGGATTAGAGATCGAAACCTCTCCTCATCAAATACTATATGGTCCAAGCTGGTTTCCGATTTAGACCTGAACAAGGTTTGTTCAAATAGGGTGTCAAACTCAAGGTCGTCAATTCTTTGTGCGTCGTCTTTGGGTAAGGACAGGCTTTTGTCCAGGTAATAGAAAATCTCTGGCGCTTGCTCCCTAGTCCTACGCAGAAGCTTCTCGGGATCACACATGGGATCTATAGGGTTCGGGTCAGGATTTTCTCTGGTATAGATTGTCTTTAGAGCCAGGGTTCCTGAGTCGTGCTACTTTTTTCTATTCTCTTTGACTAGAGTCAAGAGGGTAAAGTTTTCAGCCAATATAAATGTTTGTCCCACTGTTACCCTCAGGGGTCAAAACTATAAATTAATTCATTCTCGCACGGAAAAAAAAATCAATTCTATCCCCAGTAATGGTGCCATAATGTTAGCACTCTGTAAACTTCATTCGGATGAGAAAATCAATGACAAAGGAAACATACAAACCAACTTTGAGGCCTGAAACTAGCCTTTTGGACCTGGAGAGGGCTCTGTCTGGAGACTTTATCTCTGTACAGGATATGGATTTAAGCTATCAGCTAGATTTAACACCTTTAATCAATAGTTTTTGGTTATATTGGCGAAAGAAAGCAAGACCTTGGGCTATGGAGTCAATTTAAGAAAATGATAGAAACGAATGACTTAGCAACTGAACTCAAGAGGATAAAGGCTAAATGAGCAACAATGTTCAGTTAAAAATCGTTGTGTGTGGAGAGAGAAAAACACATGAAGAAAATCAGAGCACCGTTGGGGATGAATTTGAGTTTCACTTAGAAGAAACATAGTTCGTCTAAATGGCGCGAATCTAGAGCACTGCGCAGTGAATTCTAGATTCGAAGTCACAATCTGACTTAGACAGAAAATACAAATGTGAATATAAAGAACATAGGAAATAACATATGCAAAGAGAGGACACAATACATCAAATTGTCACCATTATAATATTTTCATAAAATCTTCAGGACCTTTTCATTAAGTTTCAATCGGATCAAAAATACATTCAATAGTCATTGTCTACATTGTTTTTCCAACCAACCTGGATTACATTGAAAAAATAGAATATATAGACAAGGGTGTGTCACTCGGGAAGATGACTCTTCGTATGGAACTTTACTAAAAATAGAAAATGAATGTACTTGATCGCATCACGACCGCTTGTCTTTTCCATGGAGGTTCAATCATCAGCAAGGTCTCATTGTTATAGAGTGATTTTTCAATGCTTTCCTTTGACAGGGTATCTGGATGATCAAGTGCTCTTTCAGACTCCTGTCACCCATTGTAACGGCCTTGATTTTTGCCACGCGATCGTTTTCTAGTGCATTCATGTGGTGGGCGACCTCAAACCATTGCAGGTGCCTCCAAAATGATGACTCCAACTAGAGAACAATGCCTTTCTTCAAACTATCGCACATCTAATGTACACTTTCCCTTTGCAATGGATGAGATTTCATCATTGCATGTCATATATTTTCTAGGTGGGTGTCTGTTAGAGTCCCTACCTCCCAGTAGGAAACAGGACGTGGGGAAACAAAAATCCATGCCAGGTCTGAGAAGACAAAAAATGGAGTCGATTAATCATGCTTCTAGTCTCATCTGTAGTTTTTATACCCTAAGCGTTCCCCTGAGAGACCAGTTGTGCCTTTTCAGGTTCATCACTTGCCTTTGCCTAACCGCATTCCCTTTCATCTTCTTCTATGTACTGGAAAGAGCCGCATAGACTTTCTCTAGGGCTGGTTCACATTCATTTCTTATGACATCCTCTATGCTTCGTGCAGTTGTATGATCATATCTTGCACTTCCCTGATTTGTCTCTTGAGCCATGTCATGTTTCCCTCATGACCTTATGATGTTGATGCTTCAAGGACCTTCACTGCTAAATGTTGTCTCAGCTCTCTATTTTTATGGTAAAGCTCAGCAATTGGGAGTTGCGCTTAATTCAGCTATTGCGACGACTCACGGACATCTGTTCTTTCAGTGTTTTCCCTCCTCCTTCTGCCCCGGATTTATCGAATTGTACCTTGTACATTTTCTAGCCTAATGGCGCACATGAGTAACTCTTCAGCGGTCGACTTTGTGTGCAGCTTTCTCAATATTTGGGTCTCCCCGACTTCCTTGTTCTTCCTTGGCCTGCCCCTTCTCCAGGGTATCGGTTGATGGGGGGACAGGGCTTCCAATGTCTTTCCTTCCTCTGCATCCTTTCCTTCTTCAGCCTCTGCATGGTGTGATGTTACCCTTTTCACGGGTAGAGGGAAATCTCGTTTTGGATCTTTGGGGATGCACGCTATAAGTATAAATGAATCCCAGTTGTTTCCCAATCGCCTTAAATCCTCAACTACCAGAAATTTAATCAGCGAGACATGGGATAGTTTCCTCTTCAGATGATCTGCTTCATCTTGGACGTTGTCTGCCATTTGTCGGAGGCTTTGGTGCAAGAAGAAGGGAATATTTAATGGTCTCCTTGCTGTGAAATGCATCAACAATATAATGTGATGCGAATGTATTATGTCAAACCTTCCCTCACAGGTGAAATATTTCCTAATTACTCCTAGGAGTTTTTGAAAGGGCTCCTGCAAAGATCTACTTGGAACACCCGTTTCAACTTTCCCACCTAAACGGTCTCATTTGATGAAGTCTTTGTAGCACCGTGCATCCAAAGGCATCCCTTTAAACCACCTTTCACTACGTGGAGGGATCTCTGTTGTGGCCGACAGAGTTTCCTTTATCACCTGGAAAAAGACACATGAAATTACCGCGCAGGACCCATTGAACTTGTGTGAGAACTGTTTCGCTAGTTTCATGTTGAATCCTTGAATTTTCCTACAAAAGGCCATGCATTCGACCTGTTCAAACTACGCTCTAACTTTCGGATCTTCATTGACCAATGTCAAGATTTGAGGCTCGAGTCCAACATTCGAGCCACTTTGTGCACCCTTCCTTATGTTCTAGGATATCTTTATGGTGCAATGTGTATTTTTTCTATGCACAGTGGGCTTGGCACAGGCCAAAGCCAGTAATCTCAATTGACCTCAGCTCATGGGAAGAATTTTAGGCAATGCATAAACTCAGATGGTGAACAGAATACATGTAGAGCGATCATAATTTATAATCAGGCAGGCGAGAGATGAAATTGTGTTAGGGAACACTGAATGCATGATGACTGGAGGTTTCGAGGCAAGCTGAGTATTTTTGCAGTACATCCGCGTGACGGGTACACTTTGGAGTGTGTGAAGCACAACTGATAAGAGTTGTAGAGCATATGTGATACAAGAGTCATGATTTTTCATTCTTTCTGACTTCATAATGAGATGATGATGGTTACTTCATCTGCCGATGTGACTTATATTTAACAAATTTTCTCAACCTTAGGCACGTAAAACCTTCTCTTCTGACAGGACCCAACTCTTTGGGAAAAGACCTTTACCCCTTACACATGTTTTAGTTCTGACATCCCTTCCTGACTCCAAGGGCCAATTGGCCACTTGCTGAATTCGACCCATTCATTGTTCGGTACCTGAACTCACATGCTTTGACACACAAAATCTGACATGACAAAGATCGACCATAACTGAAAAAATGACGGTGCTAACACAAATGAGCAACTCAACTGCTCCTCTAGCTCTATCCTCTCTTGGATCATGAATCCAACCTTTTTCTCATCAAAAAACATTTCATTTATACTGAATAATCTCTATATAACCTAAGGAGGTCGAAACTAAGGCATTATATAGGATCCTCCACCATTTAGGAGTCTTGTTACAAAATATTCCAACAAAAGCCTAACAAAATCCTATTTTTCAGGATCTTACCTATTGTGATAAATGCCTCTTGAAACATGTAATCCTGATTGATTTAGAGATGGAACACATGTCACTCATATAAAAATAACTCCTAGGAGACCATTCAAACCTTCCTTCACAACTGGAATCCTTCCCATAGCTCGAATTGGTTGTATTGTTAGAGTTTGCAACACCTGTGGCAGCATGCACTGTGAACTTTCCTGTAAGTGATGTTTTTAGCATTTCTCAAAAAATACGAACTGGGTCGGGATGATTTTTTGTCAACAAGTCAAAAACATTATTTTTATCCTTGACACAAAATTTCAGAGGAACCCATATTGGAATTCAAAATTTATGAGAAAAAATGTCCTTTGTTGTGTGCTAATTTCTTAAAAACTGTCAAAATTACCAGTTTGCAGCGCCACTGCTACGAACTTTCCTATAGCAACCTATTTTATTTTTTCAAAGTTTCAACACCTAAAAAATTATGTCAGGAGTCCAGACATGCTGCAAAATTCCATTATCTTGATATATAATCATTTAAGGTTGAATTTCAAAGGATGCAAAAGATGAAAATTTCAGCAGTTCTAGAACAGAGTGTTTGGAGCACAGTTCGCAACGCTAATATGAAAACCAGACAAAACCCGTTTTTCAACCCTCAAACATGATGAACACTCTCATGGAGTACTAGGTGGATCTATGCTTTATGCTGACATATTTGAATTAGCATAGAGGTGTCTGCAAGTTATCCAACCTCCAACTCTTTCCTTCAGCCAGTTCGTATTGAAGTTTGCAACGCCTGTCACTAGTTTGCAGCACCTAATTCAAACAAGATTTGCATGCTTCGAAGAGATTGTTGGGATGTCCAAAGACTTGATTCCTGATTTTTTTTTAAAGGCTCTAAAAACAATGAAATCCCTTAGCATGACAAAAAGCTAATGATGGCAATAAATGAATGGATCACTTGAGTACGTTGTGAACTCTCCTAGTGAGTTGGAAGCACATACAATTGTCTTTAACTTGAAATTTAAATATATGGATGATGACAAAGAGAACCGTTTATACAACTGAGAGGTGACATGTTATGGTAATGATGTAAGGATCAAAGGTGTGACTCAAAAACAAAACCCAAAGTGGTTCCTTTTTACCCCTACAATTATATGTGTTAACAGTGTGCACGGAGGAAAATAGGATCCCACTCATTGGATCGAGGAGCATGGATCAAAAATCATCTGATCCAGGTAAGTTGCATGGGGTTTAACCCTATACACCTTTTGAACTTCATAAGTTCAGAGGTTTTTCAATTTTATGTGTTGGAGGAGTCGAGACCCATGAAGTCCCGAAGGGCGGAGCTAATAATATATGTTCATTTCAAAGGACATGCATTAGCAGATCCATGAGTCTGGAGAACCGACACTCCAGCAGGAGGAGGTGACATATTGCACAAAAGAAGATCTTCCAAAGCTCTGAAGAGTGAAGAAGATATGGACCGGTGATTCAAGGGACGTGTGGCAGTCGATCCCGAGATCTGGAGGTTTAATAATCTAGATGGATTTGGTTAAGTGTTATTTGAGAATGCCCGAAGGGCCAAAAGCCAAGTTAATATTATCCATAGATCACAGTGGAAACGTGATGCCAAGTTCTAGAGTCTAGAAGGTAAGTACCCTGGGAGGGAGTAGGCACAAAAGGTTGTAAGACTCCCGAAGTACCAAAGCCTTGGATTTTATCAAGGTCATCCATCTTTGAGGACACACATCATCAGATTAGGAGATCTGGAGGTCTAGAACTTCAAATAAATTGGTTCAAAGTTGATTAAAATAGCCTTGAAGCGTCGAAGGTCAAATCACATCTTGGTCGTTAATCGGAAGCAGGACACGTGGAAGTGGATCCGAAATTCCAAAGGCTTGAAGCTCTGGAGGAACTTTGACAAGATTTTCTAAAGGGTTAAATCCCAAGAGTAGTGGAGTAAATCTCCCCCATTAATCTCACTAGACAGGTGTCAAATGATCCTGGAGTTCATTGTTATAACCCTAATTTGCACCATACATGCTTACCTGGCATCAGGCCATCTCAGATCCCTTCTTTGCCAAAAGCACTACTGAACAACTCTTTAAAAAACCTCTTTTATAAGGGCCCATGTGCCCTACTCCATTACTGCAAACATGTACATGCTAGCTGACCTAAAACAGCCCGCATGGACCGACAAAAGCACAAAAAAAGGAAAGTTGTCGACGGAACACACAGCTTTGGGTGAGTTAACTGAAACTCTCAACCATGCATGGCCGAGGGTTCGTCCAAATACCTAACTTCTTCTAGCCTATAAAATAAGGGTTAGGGGTCCCATTTGAAGGAGAAAAAAAAAAGAGAGTAAAGAGACTCTGCCCAATTTCATATTCCCATTGTCCCAACCCTTTAGCCATCCTTGTGCAAGAAGAGATACAAAGCAAAGAAGTTGGAGGACATTCGAAGAGGAGCCCAGGATCAGGATTCGCAAAGCAGTGGCCAGTCTCGAAGCATGTATGGTGAAAATTAGGGTTATAACATTCACCACTCTAGAAAATCAGAGTGGAAGTGTTTTGGGGTTGAGGACTCTCGAAGTCCTGAAGGTCGGAGTCAATCCCATTCATCCGTTGGAGGAGGACGCGTGGTGAAAGATTCCATAGTTTGGGAATGTGGCACTTCATCGAATTTGTGTCGTCGTGTAGATAGGAAGGAAACTTGTGAAGTCTCGAAGGTATCCTATCCATCGATCAAGAAGGGTAAATGTGGAGGAAGGATAATCCTTTCGAAGTTTCGGCGTTGGGAGATACAAAGGGTTGGGTCATGTGGACGACTAAAATAAATTGTCGAAGCTCGAAGAGAAGGAATATGGACCTTCCATCTGTCTGAGCTTGAGGACCTTCGATTTTATACTTGGGCACAATTTCCTTTTTTACAATCCAGGATATTTTTGAAAAGTGTTGCGGAAAAATTATCGAAGCCTGGAGTGTGAAGGAGGCATAGAACCAACGCTCAGGGGAAGAGATGCTAGTTGTTTAATCAGTCATTTTTGTGTTTAGCGTTTGGCACTTTGCAAGAGTTTTGCATTGGATAAATCATCAAAGGATGGATTTCGAAAGAAGCATAGAGTTGTCGATCCGGTGGTGGAATGAGAACCGTCAGATCTACCTTTTCCGGTGAATCGACACTTTGTGAGTATTATGTGTATTAGGTTTTGTCAGAAAATCATTGAAGTCAAATCCCCGTGGAAAGTTAGAGTCATCAATCTCAGTGCCTTTTGAGGGTCGTTGATCTTGTTGCCTATTGATTTTCGACAGTTCACAAATTTTTTTCATTCAAAGGAGTTGAGGGGAAAGAAAGGTTGAGATCATCGAAGCCCAAAGAGTCGAAATAGTGTGTAGTTCTTGGTGCCTGGTCATAACCAAGGGTCATATACAATTTATTCTAGAATGAAAAGATTTAGGGGCTGAAAATTGTTTTTAAAAGGAAAAAGGGACTTAGTGTGAGCCCGCGGGTTCATTCTTGGACCTACACACGAGAAACTAGGGACCTGTGTTTTATAATGGGATCAGGAGGTCATGTAGACCCTGGGAAAGGGTGGGGTCTGCATCAAGTGGTATTAAAGCTTGATTTTATCTACAATTAGAAAGTGAGCGAGGAAAGTTTTGGTCTGAT
This sequence comes from Picea engelmannii, assembly GCA_009831015.1. Taxonomy (NCBI): domain Eukaryota; kingdom Viridiplantae; phylum Streptophyta; class Pinopsida; order Pinales; family Pinaceae; genus Picea; species Picea engelmannii. The sequence continues at coordinate 259,369 of ML796807.1, read as the reverse complement.
ACCATCAAGTGGTATCATATCTTGATTTATGTTTGTGGACAATAGGCAAGGGAGAGGAGAAAACAAGGTGCGATGTTATGTGAAGATTGTTTACAAGTGTGTAGTAGTTGGTAGATAGCCAGGAGGGTTGCAGGAGAAATCTATTGGTGCTCTCAGTTGCAAAGCAGGAAAAGTAGACATCTAGGTGGGCTGAAAGAGAATAACCAATTGCATTCTTGGAGGAAGAGGTGAAAGATGGCTATTGAAGGCCAGAACCGGAGTCAGAAAAAGACCTTAAGAAGATGAGCAAAGAGCAGAGAGATAAAGATATCAAGGAGATATGAGAGGAGCTCGATAGGATGATACTGAAGATGCAACATGAAGCTAGAGGAAGTTGGGGGTATCAATGCACTTGAAGAGAAAGGTAAAGTGGCATGTCCAGCATTTGGTCTCCAGGAGGTGGCGACAAGTATTAAGGAGGTGGTTGAGGCATGCTGAAAACCTTAGTGCCATAGAGGAGGAAACAATTTTTGTTTGCGAGACAGAGGATGGAAAGAACCTCAGTGATGAGGAGGAAAGATCAGTTGAGGATCTCGTATAATTCCAAGTGGGAAGAGGTGAAGGTTCATATTGTCAGGAGGGAAATGGAGATAGATCAAGCAGAGATCTTCCAGACTACCAGGTGGGTAGGTTAGAAAATTTTGATTGACAGGTGGGAAAGGAAGAAGTGAGACTGTCTAAAATTCTCATGGAATCAGTTGAGAGTTTAGATCAGTGAGGATTGCTGACAAAGGAGGATAATAGGTCCGTTATGATCATTGGAGGAATTGAAGTATTCCTGCCAAGTATCCTAGTAAAGGCTAGTGCACATGTTGAAGGTGCAACAAAGGAGAGACAACCAACCAATACTTTCATGAAGAAGGAGGAGGATCAGAAGTTGGTACTTGCCGAGGATATGAAGTAATAAGATCATACAAAAAATATTCTCACTCTATGGGAGCAGGAGTTAAAGTTGTTGGAGTATTGGTTGATCAATCCAGCAACATAGTAAGACTTTCAGAAGGAGATAGTCATGAAAAATGAAGAAAAATTGCATCATGAGGGGCAACTGGATGAAGTTGGACTTGTACCATCAAAAGGAGAAGAGATAATAGAAAGAGAATGGTAAGACGAGATCACTGAGAAGTATCTCAGTGGCACTACTATAGAAATGGAATTTGCAGTGGAGTGGAGAACCAATGCCAGAGGAGATGAAAATAGCATGGGAGATCAAATTGATCTTCCCTTTGATTTTTATGAAGGAGTGGAATGCCTGGGAAAAAGTCTAATGGTGCAGAGCTAGTGCATCCAATAGGACAAGTTGGAAACTAATGAAGAGGAGATGCAACTAAGTAGACTAGAAAGGAGGATCCAGCTAGTGAACCAGTTGGACAGAGTGATAGAAGAGATAAGGAGGTTGACATTGGAAGTAGCAGAGAAGGAAACCAACAATAAAGGGAGGATGATAAAAGGATGTCTTATAGCAGCAGGATAAAAACAACAGTATCATGGAAGAGGAGAATATGGACAACTCCAAATTCAAATATGGGGCCCTGGAGGATCTCAACCTCAGCAGCATGGGAGCCATGAGTAGGAGCTCATGATTTTTTTCAGTGTGGGAGTATGATGTAGGAGCATCGCTCCATCTTAGAAAATGAAATAGCACATCAACGATCCAACGCATCACCACACTTGGAGGAACAAATTCCAAGGAAAGAGAGGCACCAACCCTCTCATTTTGGAGCAAAATTTAAAATTTTTAATATAATTAAATGAAATTAAATGTTGTAAGGCTTAAAAAAATATAATCCATGTGCCTTTGTATAGGTTGCATGTGAAGTTGCCTTTAATGGCTGACAGTTATATAGGATTAGTTCTAGTTCGGACTAGAGGTCCATTGAATGCAATTGAATGAAATTCAATGCGAGTAGGTGGTTGGAGGGAAGGCTCGAGGAGCCCCTCTTTTGTAAAACGATATTGTATCAAAATTCATTAGAATGAGTATGAGTGAGTTGTGGATGAGCACATTAGAGAGCTCAAGAGAGGAGAGGAGAAGAAAACTGAGACTCTGTTGAAGTCCAGTATTGTAAAACCTGTACAGAAGCATTGAATCTTAATACAAAAATAAAAAAAATCATGCCTATGAGTTTTCTGTGTATGTCCATCTATTTTCTGAATGTCTTAGAATCTTTCTGTGTTTATTCATGTGTGTTGTAGATTTGCAAGTAGGCTATGTTTTCAGGTTTATATATACTTATCTATCTTTGTGAATTTCTGAGTGTTCTGCGTTCTTAGGCTTGTGCAAGGAATGCAAACCAGAGTGATTGAAAACTTTGCGAAACCAACGCAAGGAGTGCATTTTGAAATCAGTCTCAATTTCAAATAAGAGTGTGTCAGGTGGGCACACCAGAACAAACTCAAATTCATAAGAAGGGAAAATTGTGTAAGGAGTGCACATAAGAGTTGTTGAACACTTTGAAGAAGACATACCAGAGTTACTGAATACTTCGAGGGCTCTGCAAGGAGTGCATTGAGCAGGTGTAAGGAATGCATGAGAAATCTACTTCAAATTATGGGAGAAAGGTTTCCAAGAGGGCACACCATAAGGAAAATCTCAGGAGAAGCAGTGCAATTTTGCACAGAGAGTGCAAGGAGTACGCAAGTGAACTTTTAGAGTTCAAGTTTCAAGAGGTGAAGTAGTGCAACGATTGCATAAAGCCAACACACTACTAAAGTGTTTTTCAAGCTCAGGAGAAAGAGCATGAGTTCTAGGAGGGCACAAGCATTTGTTGAGAAGACCAAAGGGATTGAACACTTTGAATTTTGAGCACTTAAAAGAACAGGAGAGATAGTGCAAGTACGCACATAAATTCTACAAGGTGTGAAGACGTCAAGGAACTTCAAGGTTCAGATTGTTGAAGAAGCGCAAGGAGTGTGAAGGTGATATTCAAAGGTCTCAAGTGCAGAAGTCCCTTCAAGGTGTGCAGAGGCAAACACCCTTTGAAGTTTCATATCATTTCAATCTCAAGAGGTGTAGTGTTTCAAATAACATAAGAAGAAGAAAAATAGTAGACCCCACAGAGGAGAGTTCAAATCCAAATCCTTTGAAATATTATTCGAAATTTCCTTTATTGAAAGAAAGGAGCAGTAGCCGTGGAGAAGCATAAGATACAAAAACCATCAGATATTTTGTTGGAAGCAATCTCGACTGTTAGATCAGAGTCCAGGCAGAAGAAGGAGAATGCACAGAGGAAAATAGGATCCCAGTCATTGGATCTAGGCACGAGGATCGACAGTTGTCTGATCCAAGTAAGTTGCATGGGGCTTAAGCCTCTACACCTTTTGAACTTCGTAAGTTCATAGTTTTTCCAAGTTTTTTTTTGGAGGAGTCGGGACCCCTAAAGTCCCGAAGGGAGAAGCTAATCATAGTTGTCTATTTCAAAGGAAACACGTCTCATATCCATGAGTCCAAATAATTGGCACTCTGGAAGGAGGAGGTGACATAGTGCAGAAGAGAAGATCTTCCAAAGCTCCGAAAAGAGAATAATATTTGGATTGTTGATTCAAGGGATGCATGGCAGCCCATCCTAAGATCTGTAGGTTTAATACTTCAGAGGGATTTGGTTAAGTGTTAGTTGAGAATTCCCAAAGGGCCGGGAGCCGGAGTTAATATCAACCATCGATCACAATGGACATGTGGTGCCAGGTTCTGGAGTCTGGAAGGTAAGTACTCCAGGAGGGTGTAGGTGCAAAATATTTTAAAACTCTCAAAGTACCGGAGCCCCAGAGTTCATCAGGGTCATACATCATCGAGGACACACGTCGTTAGATCAGGATATTCATAGGTCTATCACTCCGGATAAATTGGTTCAAAGTTGATTCAAAGTCCCTCGAAGCTCCAAAGGCAGGAGCATATCCTGGCCATTAATCAAAAGGAGGACACGTGGGAGAAGATCTGAAATTCCAGAGACTTGAAGATCCAGAGTAACTTGGAAAATATTTTATAAAGGGTGAAATCCCCAAAGCCTCGAAGTAGTGGAGTAAATATCCATCATTAGTCTCAGTGGAAAAGAGTCAATCGATCCAGGAGTTCAACACTCTAGAAAATTAGAGTGGAAGTGGTTTGGGTTGAGGACTCTGGAAGTCCCAAAGGCCGAAGTGAATCCTAGTTGTCAATTGGAGGAGAACGCATGGTGAAAGATCCCATAGTTTGGGGACATGGTACTTCGACGAATTTATGTCGTGGTGAAGACAGGAAGGAAACACGTGAATTCTCGAAGGAATCCTAGTCGTCAATCAAGAAGATGACACGTGGAGGAAGGATAATCCTTTCGACATTTCAGCGTCAGAAGATACAAAGGGTTGGGTCATCTAGACGACCAAAAGTAATCACTAAAGTTCGAATAGAAGGTATCTAGGTCATCCATCCTTCTAAGCTTGAGGACCGTCGATTTGATACTTGGGTGTAATTTCCTTTTTGACAATCCAGAATATTTGTGAAAAGAATTGTGTAAAAATCGTCGAATCCCAAAGTGCAAAGGAGGTGTAGAACCATCGATCAGAGAAGGACACACTAGCTATCTGATCAACCATTTCAGCATTCTACGTTTGACACTTTGCAATAGTTGTATGTTGGAGAAATCGTTAAAGCCCGGATTGTGAAAGAAGCGTAGAGTTGTTGATCCAGTGGTGGAATGATAACTGTCAGATCTTCATTTTTCGACGATCGACACTTTGTGAGTGTTATGTGTATTGGGTGCAGTCAGGAAAACGTCGAAGCCGAATCCCCATGGAAATTTAGAGTTGTCAATATCATTTCCTGTTGAGGCCCGTTGATCTTGTTGCCTATTGATTTTTGGCAATTCGCAAATTTTGTGCATTCAAAGGAGTTGAGGGGAAAGAAAGGTTGATATTGTCGAAGCCCGAAGCATCGCAATAGCATGCAATTCTTGGTGCATGGTCACATCCCAAGGTCATATGAAATTTCCTCCAGAGTGAAAAGGGATAGGGGCCTAAAATTATTTTTAAAAAGAAAAAGGGGCTTAGTGTGAGAATGCGGGTTCATTCTTGGACCTGCAAATGGGAAACTAGGGACCTGTGTTTGGTAATGGGGGATCAGCAGGGCCCGAAGAGATGATTCAGCTCCCGATTTGAACGATCCTTAGACCGGGAGGTGGCGGGGACCATGGGAAAGGTTTTGGTCTGCATCAACATGTATGTATTGTTGCGCAACAGATCATGTGACAGAAGAGTTCCCAAAGTTAATGAAAAAGATCTAGGAGAAGATAAATCTAAATAACTAGAATATTAAGTGGATTGTTGCATAAATAAGGGATGCTGGGAGGAACATCAATATAGTGACTAGAGGAGGAGTGAAGATAGGAGCATATGCACGGGATCATAAGAAGGAATATCAGTGATGGATTCAGAAGAACACTGAGTGACACTAGCAGTTTGATGCAAAGAAGGATAAGGAAACCTTCAAAGAAGAAAAGAAGAAATTCCTAAAGGAGAATGAAGCCCCAACATCAAATACTTACAAAGGAGAGAAAACAAAGAAAGTAATTAACTTAAAGAATTTCCTGGAATCTTACTTTATATTACTTAATGATAAGAATCCCATGGATTTTTGTAAAAGCATGCTTGAGAAGTATAGCATAGAAGAAGGGGTAGAAACAAAACCAAAGAATATTAATCAAGTCCCTAGAAAGAAAATAACCATTAGAGAATAAATATTGAATGCAAATATATGAGACTTTAATATGGGAAATGTTATACTAGACTTAGGATCAAATGTCAACATTTTTCCAGAGAAGACTTGGAAATCAATGGGGGGAACTACACTAGGGTATTCCAATATCCAATTGAAGTTAAAAAACCAGCAGAGAGTGATTCCCATAGGTAGATTGAAGAATACAACAATGGATCTAGATGGTGCGTGCACCATAGCATACTTTGAAGTAATGGATATGGTGGATGAATCTATACCATTTCCAACACTATTGGCAATTGATTGGGCCTTTGATAATCAGGCCATAATTAATTTAAGGACTAGAAAGATGATATTTGATGCTAGGAACTTTAGGGTAGTAGCACCTTTAGATCCCTCATATTGTGAAAGATATGTAGAACATATTCCTGACAGTGTTCTAGAGGATGATGTGAACCAACTGTATAGGACTACTGCGCAAGAAGAAGAATATGTGAATCCAACTGTATATGGAGTACTCAGTTGGAGGAGTATCAATTTTGACATGTTAGATTCAGATACTGGAGTAGAAAATTGGCAGAAAAGATTGCATGAAGTCACTACTAGGAGGTGTGCTAGAGTTACATGCACAGTAAGATGGGTTGGGATAGAATTAAGACAATTTCCCACATTTACTAAAGAAGACGATCTAGAAAACTTCCTAACAGAGTTTGAATAAGAGGTTTTGGATAGTCATAAATTATTAGTGTTGGATATAGCATTGAGGGACACACCTGCAGGATGGTAGGGTGAACATAAGGAGGTAATTCAGTACTGGTATCAGTGTAAGCAACTAATACACATAATATTTGATAGGAGTAAGCAGAATAGACCCGTATAGAAGTATGATGGAAGAGGGAACCCAATACATCATATAAATTATTGTGTCACTAACTGGAGATTGGTACCACTAGGGTTATGGTCGCATTACTTTATTCATACATTATAAGGAATACCAATTAATTGGTACAAGGAGCAGAAACTACACAAAGAAATTGTGAGTTGGGGCACAATACAACAAAACTTTATTAATACATTTTCATTTGAAAGTGAGAATCCATGGGTGGATCTATCATTATAGAGGATCAAAAGGAATATATTTGAAGAGTATGGGGTAGACACAGTGACAATAGATAGATATTTTAGAAAAGAAGTAGAGGAAAACCCATAGAGGATGAGGAAGTAGAGGAAAAACCACGTGACATACATATAGTAGAAGGGGAAGGAGAAAGAGGAGTGGAAGGAACCCAGTTGCACTCAAAAGAGTTCACTGTACATATGAAGATTAAAAAGGTCAATATTGGGACTAAATAGAAGCCCAATATAGCTAGCATTGGTGATTACTGGGACACTGAGACATTGGAAAAATAACTGAATTACTGCGCGAGTATAGTGACTTATTCCCAGCCACATTTTCAGAGATAAAAGGGGTAGAAAGAGAACTTGGAGAAATGAATATATGTCTCAGACCAGATGAAAGACCAGTTAGATAGAGACCGTACATATTAAACCCCATATATAATCATAAAGTTAAGGAAGAAATTGACAGAATGCTAGAATCGGGAATTATAGATATTGTGGAAGAATCAGAATGGATTAGTCCTATGGTGGTCCTAGAAAATAAGACTAGAGCGATTAGGATATGTGTGGATCTCAGGAAATGAAATGATGCATGCCTACATGATCCTTATTCTACTCCATTTACAAATGAGGTGTTATAGAATGTGGGAGGACAGGAAGTGTACTTCTTCACAAATGGGTTTTCAGGTTTCCATCATATCAAAATTCCTCCAGAGGATAGGTACAAAACCACATTTGCAACAGAGTGGGGGTCACATCAGTACACAGTAATGCCATTTGGTTTAAAGAATGAAACAAAAATATTTTACAGAGTAGTAGTAGTTGCATTCAAGGATTTTATACATAAATTTTTAGAAGTTTATCTGGATGATTGGACATTATTCAGTTTACTGAAGGACCATTTAGAAATTCTAAGGTTAATGTTACAAAGATGTAGGCAATGTCAGATTTCCCTGAACATTAAGAAATGTATATTCAATACACCATTTGGCATACCACTTGGACACATTTTATGTAAACAAGGCTTGATAGTAGACCCTAGTAAGATTGTTGTTATTGTCAATTTACCACCACCAAAGTTAGTGTGCCAATTGAGAGCAACATTGGGCTACACAGGGTACTATAGGAAATCCATAAAGGGATATCCAAAGATTATTGTACCCATGGAGAATTTACTAAAAAAAACACATCAAGTTTTAGTGGAATGATGAATGCCAAGAGAGCTTGGACATATCGAAATAGAATATGGTGACAACACCAATTTTGAGCTTTCCATGTTGGACAAAACAATTTCATGTGCATTTGGATGCTTCATCCATTGCACTTGGAGCACTTTTGGCACAACCAGGTGAAGGATACATTGATCACCCAATATATGTTTCTAGTAGAAAATTGTTTGAGTCGGAGTAGAACTACAATACTACAAAAAGGGAAGGTATGTCTACGGTATATTCCTTACAGAAGTTCAGACATTATTTATTAGGGAAACATTTGAAGATATTTACAGATCATTCTACTTTAAAGTACCTAGTTAACAAGCTAGTCTTAGGGGGAAGGATCTGTAGATGGTTGGTATTATTTCAAGAATATGATTTTGAAATCATAGTAAGACTAGGGAAGTTGAATGCAAGACCATATCATCTATAAAGAATTACTAATGGAGAGGATCCAAATAACTTGGAGGAGAATTTCCATATGCTAACTTATTTTTTGTTCAGATTGTTAATGATCATTTTGCTAACATTGTTGGATTCTTGAGCATAGGAATATCTCCCAAGGAATTTACTGTGGCGTAGAAAAAATAGTTGGTAGTGTGCTTTGTAGACTATCAATTGATTGAAGGTCATTTCTACAAGATAGGTTCAGATGGAATATTGAGAATATGTGTGATGGAGCATGAACCCTCCATGGTGTTAGCAGAAGCACATGAAGACATATCTTGAGGGAACTCTGCAGGAAATCCTACAACACAGAAGGTGTTGCGTGCAGGATTATTGTGGCCTGCAATGCATAAGAATGCAAAGGAATATTGTTAGACCTGTGATGTCTGTCAAATTGTGGGAAAACCATCCAAAAGGGATGAAATGCCACTCTCAAGTAACTTTACAAGTGTTTGATAAATGGGTTGTGGATTTCATTGGGCCCATTAACCCACCAGCAAGGAGGTTAGGAGCCATATATATCATCATTTCGACAGAATACTTAACCATATGGGCAGAAGGATCCCCAGTGAAGGATTGCATCGTAGAAACTACAACATGGTTTCTCTTTGAGAATGTGGTGACCATATTTGAATGTCCTAGAATTTTGTTGAGTGATCAGGGAACTCATTTCATTAACAATACAATCAGAGATATGATAGAAGAATTCGAGATACATCATCAAAAGAGAACACCTTACCATCCCCAGGAAAATGGTACAGTATAAGCTTTTAACAATATTCTAGAGATTGCATTGACAAATATTTGCAATGTGAATAGGGATGACTGGGACTTGAAGGTATCAATAGTATTATGGGATTACAAGACTACATGAAAGAACCTTACAGGACATACACCATTTATAATGGTGTATGGGTAGGAAGCAGTGGTTCCATTGGATTATTTAGTACCTAGTCTTCTCATTGCAACAATCACCAACATGACATAAAAAGGTGTTGTGCAAGAAAGATTGGATCAGCTGATGGAGTTGGAAGAAGAAAAAAATTTAGCAGGATTTCACAAGGAAGTACAGAAAGAAAAGGAAAAAGCTTGCCATGATAGGCACATAAAGAGGAAAACATTTAAGGAAGGAGATTTGGTTCTCCTCTATGAAAACAAGTATTTACAACACCCTAGGAAGTTCAAGATGCACTAGTTAGGGCCTTATCAAGTAGAGGCCATAAAAAATGGAGGTGTTTTCCAACTGAAAGATATTGCAGGAAAGAATCTTAGAGGACTAGTGAATGGAATTCGACTGAAGTTGTATCAAGAAAGATGACCTAACAACCTGAGGTAAAAACAGAAAGAGGATGTATGATTGTACATATTGTATATAGTAGATGTTAGAAGAAAAGGACAAAAATCCATAAAAAGAAGAAATATAACAATATATATATATATATATAGAGAGAGAGAGAGAATAACACTAGAGAGTTTTTGATGTAATAGATTTGTTAGCATTAACAGTGTGTTGCAGAAAAACCAGTGTTGAAGACACTACGTGCTGGAAAATAGTTGACAGACACAAAAAGTGTAGCGCACAGGA
>ML796807.1:172135-210967 GCA_009831015.1 Picea engelmannii | reverse complement strand
TTATGTAACAGGTATGGGGATGTTGGCCCATGGGTTTACCCATGTTTAGGCCCTTTTTGTAATGTATAAATAAGTAGCTAGGTGATGTAAGAAGTAGTTACTAGTCATTGATCGACTTAGTGCATGGCTAGTTGGCTTTGTGCATGAACATGTTAAGGTTTGCAGAGCTAAGTGTGAGTGTTGTGTAAGAGGTTTTTTGCATGAACTGTGTAAGGCTTTGTGTTGTGACCTAACTCGGGGAAGGAGGATCTAGTGAGGTGCGCACAGATCTCTTGTCCTATGTGGAGTTGGTTTTGTGGCTTGGTGCATGTAAGAATATTGGAAGAGACTAATAAAGAAGAGAAGAGTTGGTGGATGTAGACCCACACTGGGGTGAACCATGTATATCATGTGTTATGATGTGCTTTGTGCATTATTTCTCATGTTGTTTATGTGTTTATTTTCTTAATGCATTGATATTGATGTGTGATAGATAGATATGTGGATGCTTAGTGCTTTATGATACTTGATTATTGGATCTAGGTAAATGCTATGTGCTAGGTGATCGAAAGTATTTGATCTTGGTTGCCACTACATTGATCTATGATTAGGGTTTTATCTGCAATGTGAATAGGAATTATGAACTAATGAATATTGATTGGTTAAGTGCTCTGTTAAGTGTTGTAATCACAAATCGGTGTCCCAACTAAGCTTGCAGACATCTGAGTCCTGTAACCACCCCTGCCTCTACCTCGGGTGAGACTTCATCTGCTTCACAAGTGTTGCCGAAAGGGTCGGTAGTTAGGGTTTTGTTGGTGCGCTATTGTAGTGTTGAACCCTGGGTCTGCCCATGTGACAACAAATGGTTCCGTTGTCGGGACTGAAACTGTGATTGTTGGGAACTAAAGAAAAGAAATATATGTGCGTAGATATGTTTCTTTAGTGCGCAGTAGTCTACTTGACCTATAAAGCTCTGTGCTAAGAAGATAAAGTCAGATCTGAAGAAAAAAGGTAAGATATTGAAGATTTGTGCTCTAATAAAGGTAAGAATAGTGAAAATTTTGGATTGAAAAGGTAAGATAAGTGGAAAGTTTTATTTCGAAAGAATGGATCTAGGTATGTTTGATAGATTTTGTCCTAGCTTGAAAAATAGGGCACATCTAGATGAAAGAAGGTTTGATATGAGTATATCTGATAGAAACAATGAAAGATATGTTATCCCTATGCATAAAAAGAATGTTTGTACTAACAAATGGATGCAGGATCCTAGAAAAAAAAATTTGCAGGTTAGCTACTATGATCCTAATGCACAGTACAGGAAATGTTGGGGATCACTTTAAAGAAAAATAAGATTAACCCTTTGTTATAGTTGTAGAAGATCGGGACATCTTGCTCAAGAATGCCCTGGTAGAAGTCCTACTTTCCTTTGTTGTAAAGCTATGGACCATGAAGTTTTGGATTGCCCTAGAATGATTGGTAATCTTGAAAGAATGAATATGAGACAAGAAAACCTTGAGGAAGATAAAGAAACTACAACCATCGTAGAACCCCAGAAAGAATTCGAGAATGTATTACTACAAATGAAAGAAACCCTGAATGATCATAGAAATATCAACTTATCAAAGATATTCAAAGAAAAAGAATGCATAGAAACAAGAATAGGAGACTTCGACATTGACTGTGTTCTGGATGAGGAAACATAGGTGAATATCATGATAGAAAGAACTTGGGAAATTTTGGGAAAGCCTGCTATGATTCCTTCATTGGGAGGAATAGGATTATTTAGAGGAAAGTTGATAACCCTATGTGGAAGACTCAGCCAGATATCTATGAGTACTCATGGAACTACGACAAAGGAATATTTTGAGGTTGTTAAATTTATTGAGAACAACGCCCCATTTTCTATATTACTAGGAAAAACTTGGATTCAGAAACATCGGGCCAGAAGAAAAGAAGAGGAAGTCTTAGAACAAAAGAAGAAAGAATTAAAATATTTAATGACTAGGAGGATAGCGCATTAGATTGAAGAATAGGAGAATAGATCGAATTTGTTTAAAACTAGAAACTTAGATGTCGAAGTTGAAATAACACAAGAAGACTCACCGAAGAGTAGAGCACCTACCCCAAACAAAGAATAATTATTGGCCTTGAACCCTACGAAAGACCATCAACAGCACAAAGTTACTATGCTAAAAGGAGATAAGAATCAGAATGGAAAGAGGAATACTGAGAAGAATATTACAGGGAAGAAGGCTAGCAAGCTCAGTAAGAAGAGAGAAAAGATAGAAAAGTTTTAGAATGTTCCAAAAGGGACTTCGCAGAAGAAATTTTTTCAAAACTAGAACTTCGCTGAGACATCAGAACAACACAACATGGCACTTTTCCATGACGAAGAGATATAGCCGTTGAAATAATTATAACCGTTAGCCCGATGCCCTGAACAGTTAGAACAATAGTTATGGCCAGAAAGCTCACCATCAGAATGTTGGGACCGCGTCGCAACAAGTAGAACCACATTGATGAAGGCCTCTTGTCCGTTGGAGAAATTTGTTACCTGCTACCTACTTATTGCGTCAACTATTGCACCGAGAACACTTTTGCGCATTGTATCCAATCCAACTCATTACTACTGCATTGTGTTTATTGAGATAGACACCTGTTCTATTGCTTTGAGCACTCATTCATCCACCTGAGTTATCTGATCTAAGCGTGCAAGTCGAATGAGCTCAACGCTGCAGAGAAATTCGTCGAAGAAGTTCTAATATTCCTTATGGTTGAGAAGGTGATGTTCGTCGGAAAACGAGAGGAGTTCAAGCCTCCCCGCAGACTGCTCACAGATCCAGACCATCCTGACCTACAACAGAGAAAAGAACCAAGCATCGATATGACTTGGTGAATGCGAAGTTAATCCTAACTATCCTGCCCGACTACATCCCACCTTTGGTTGGCGCGGTGAGTCGTGATAATGTCCCAAGAGACTTTGATTACACCATGGTTACTGTGTACCTCCCTAAAGGGATACATGCAGTAAGAACGCAGCAGGATAAGATCGCGACGTTGAAGTTCAATGAATTCAACCTAGGGGACCGTAAGAACTACAACATTCTCATTCCTTACAAGTATTTAACCAAGATGAAGGGGAAGAACTCGAAAATAATCCCCCATCCATGGACTATCAACCTCGCACAGTCCACCCTCTTGAATTTGATGAAGATTCCACACTTTGGAAGGCACCATGAGGTTAACACATGTGTTAATATCCTACTATCATTTTACCATGGCAAATATCTATGGCTAGATAGATGCATCACAGTCGATCCGATGTTGATCCATAGGATCACCAAATTGAGCATGCAGGGACCTGACCCATAGGACTTCTACCCAGGGAAGGCTACAGATCGCGCATTGGCAGAGAGGATCAAAGACACATATGGCGATGTAGAAAAGGAGATGCGAGGCTACAAGGTATCTTCCATCCATAATGGCACAGTGCGCCTGGCCTGCCAACTGATCGTAGGAAATCTCATCAGGAAGAAAAGACCTACACAAGTCACAGGATTCGTTGTTGACCTCGTCGAGAAATGTGTAGATGGACTCCATATGAACTGGTCGAAGTACCTAGTCAACCAGCTTGAACTGGATTATCGCGAAGCTCAGGATCAGGGCTATGAGTTCCACTTTAGTTGGTTCCTGATCCTCATAGCGTTTACTGCTTCAGAGATGCCAGAAGGTGCAACCTTCCCGGACATTGATTCATTTGAACCACTCACTGTGAAGTTCACCACGCTCTGGTACTCGATCGATATGGGAAAATAGTGGCAGTCGAATGCAGTATTCCATACATACTATCTCCAATTGAAGAGGGCTATCGGGGATGTCCCTCGCATGATGCATAACACCCTGCACCGGTTCATACCTCTCATGAAATTTCACGCAGATCGACACTTCATTTATATCACTATGCGAGTAGACGAACATAAAGAGGAGCTTCAGTCATACTATAAGCTCACATAGGAGGACATCGAGGAGATAACCAAGGACTAGTCAGAAGACCTCCTTATCCCTACTGACCCTGCAGAAATGTCTGATCCCGAACTAATTGGCAGTTCGAAGTCCACTCACAAAGAACACGACACACCTGGAACTAGCAGAAGAAAAAAGATCGAAGAAGTACAAAACCTAAGTAGTGCATCAAATGAAACTGCTTCAGTATCACCTAGATGAGGAGGTGATGATGAAGTAGATAGAGAAGAGACCAATGACAAAGTAGAATAGCAGAAGCAAGGTGAAGTAGCATCGCCTAGGGATCCTTTTGATGAGGTTGATCCCTCGAAGAAAAGAAAGGTTTCCCCCACGAAACCTACCTCACAGAAGAAGTCAAGAGTGAGAAAAACCATGATGCGAACCATGATCACTGTCGATGACTTCAACTTCATCATCGTAGTTGTAGCATATGTCTCGCAGGACATCTTGCAGAAACATGAAGCCAAGCAAGAGGAGATGTACGACAGAATCGAGGTTGAACTTAGAAGGGTACATTAGGCCCTTCGATCCAGCCACACAGTGTCTAATGTGCCCCCACCATTAGAAGCATCAAAGTTGGGAGATGAGCCTACCCAACCCCGCAGACTAGGTGATGCGTCAAAGCTAGCCTTCGTCGCGTACAGGAAGAAACAGAAAAGGCCACAGAGGCCCTAAAGAAAGTGAAAAATGTAGTCATAGAGAAACACCGAGTTGCGCGGCAGGAGAAGGTTGCTCTCCAAACAAAGTTTGAAGAGGAGAAAGAACAAATCTAGCAGGAGAAAGAGAAGTTGCCTGCAGAGCATCTCGGAGTCAAATAAGTAGTCAGCAAAGAACTTCGATCTATGACTGGCTTAGAGAAAAAAGAAGAAGAACCAAAAGAGCATCAAGTAGCGCAACTTGTAGAAGCTATCCAGCAGCTTCAACAGAGAATCACATATCTGGAGCTATGAACAGTGCCCAACACTCCTCCAGATGTATGAGATCAAAGAGAAGCAACTTCTCGAAGCGCAGTTGAGAGAATCAAGGCCATCACCATGGAATGTAAACAACTAAGTGATCACAGTGCCCAGACTTATGAGCGATTCACTAAGGATCATGAATTGAAGGCACTGGAGTCACAGCTCCAGGAGGCAAAGAAGAAAGAAGAAACAATACAGGCACAGTTGAATCCCCTGTCAACAGTCGAGAGGATGAAGCAATCCCAAGAGCAACACATTGCTCAAAATCAGGTCCACACCATTCAGAGAAAATTCATGGAAGTGATTCATCGGCTCCAACCAATCCAAGACGAGGCTTTCCACTATTCGCAAAGATTGAAGGTCAAGGAGTAGAACTAGAACAATTCATCACTGCAGCTGAACAACACTTAGAGGGACCTGTCAATGAAGAATTTATCCAATAGTTCACCGAGAAGGAAGCCTTGGCACAACAATAGGTCGAAGCAACTCGAGCCAAGATCAAGGCTTTTGAAGTAGAGATACCCAGATCAGAGTGAGTTGGGATGAGTCACAGGTGAGTGTTGGGGACCTATTGGACCTTGACCAAGTTTTGAGGATCCTTGGTCATGTTTGACCTACTTTTGGGACTTCGACAGGCTATTGAAGGCGAAGCGCAAGTCGAAGCAGAGATCATGAGATCTTGGTCCCTTTTTAGGGATTTTTGGGTTTTGGGCTTATGTAACGGGTATGGGGATGTAGGTTGATGGGTTTACCCATGTTTAGGCCCTTTTTGTAATGTATAAATAAGTATCTAGGCAATGTAAGAAGCAGTTACTAGTCATGAATCGTCTTAGTGCATGGCTAGTTGGCTTTGTGCACGAACGTCTTAAGGTTTGCAGAGCTAAGTGTGAGTGTTGTGTAAGAGGTTTTGTGCACAAACTGTGTAAGGCTTTGTGCTATGACCTAACTCGGGGAAGGAGGATCTAGTGAGGTGCACAGAGATCTTATGTCATATGCAAAGTTGGCTTTGTGGCTTGGTGCATGTAAGAATATTGGAAGAGACTAATAAATAAGAGAAGAATTGGTGGACATAGCCCCACACTGGGGTGAACCACGTATATCCTATGTTCTGATGTGCTTTGTGCAATATTTCTCATGTTGTTTATGTGTTTATCTACTTAATGCATTGATCTTGATGTATGATACATAGATATGTGAATGCTTATTGCTTTATGATACTTGATTGTTGGATCTGGGTAAATGCTATGTGCTAGGTGATTGAAAGTACTTGATCTTGGTTGTTATTGTGTTGATCTGTAATTAGGGTTTTATATGCAATGTGAATGGGACTTATGAACTAATGCATATTGATTGGCTAAGTGCTATGTTAAGTGTTGTAATCACATATCGGTGTCCCAGCTAAGGTTGCATACATCTGAGTCCTACAACCACCCCTACCTCTACCTCGAGTGAGACTTCATCTGCTTTGTAAGTGTTGCTGAAAGGGTCGGTAGTTAGGGTTTTTTTGGTGCGTTGTTGTAGCGTTGAACCCTAGGTATGCCCCTATGCCAACACTTGGCATGAGTTTAACCCTTTTTCCAGCCGGTAGATTATAGCAAAAAAAGGTACACCTCGGGAGATTCATCTTGCCGAGAGAGTTCTCCTCAGTTACTTTTATACTTTTTCGGGTTAAAGACACTAAAATCAGAAAAAGGTTGTGAGTCTATAGTTAACCTCTTTTCAGACTCCTTAAAATTGAAAATATAGTTGAGCGATCTTGTCTTTGTCACACTCGTTAAAATGGTTTTGAAAAGATGTCCTTTCGGTGCAATTTTACCCCTTTTTCGAGACAATTGGGCTAATTGCAAAAAAGGTACTCCCTGGAGTCTTCTTTTTTCATTTTTTCAAACTCTCTAAACGTGAAAAAAACATCGATATTACCTTCTCCGGGCTCGTAAAATTTACATGGAAGGAGTCTTGTTGTGTCATGCTTAATCGTATTGCAGGTCTCATCTTTGCATCTTTGGCCTGATGTCAGCTCCATGTTGCTGACATCAAGCCAACATGGAGACCCAACAAAAGAATTCCTTATATGCAAGCCTTGCAACACTTTTTGCATCTGCGATCTGACACCTTAACCCATGGAGGAATTTTCCCAGAGTGTCCTTATCCTGTAGATGTCTCCTTTCCTAAAGAATCAGTATGTTCCATGTGCTTGGAACTAGTTTTCTTGCTTGTGATATGCGTTCCTCCTTTGTAATGTAGCATTCTTTCATTCTTTTTCAAGCTCATTAAAAATTGAAAAAGACAAAAAAAAACAAATATTCCAAAAAGAGGGGACGGGAAATATACATTCTTTTTTTTGGCAGCAAAGATAATCACCCTTGGACAAAGCACATACTTTCGTTTGTTCATAAAGCATTGGGATCCAGTATGACCTTAGGAAGTTGTTCTCGCTACATAGAGTTGTGCCCTCCTCTGTTTGGTTACTCTTCCAAACATATGGAGAGTTTGTGATGCCTCATGCATCTTAGACTTATGTCAATGTTACGTTGACTGAGTCTGATCATCTTCCGTGCTTTTTTCCAAGGGAATTTTGATCCAACCTAAGTCGGAATTTCTACGGTTTGGCTCTTGACTTTCATGAGTCGGCCATCTCGTGGGTCCAATCAAGTCCAGATTCAAAATCGACGAAGTTCTATGCCTGATCATCGAGATCCTCCAGTATTTTCTTGATGGATTGTCAAAGACCTCAGGGTAGTGAGTCTTACACTCCCATTCTACTCCTACCTGAGTTTTGAAGATCTTGAATTTGTTTCTCGAGCTATGAAGTCTTCATCTCTTACCGCAAGCGTCACTAGCTTCTTGAAGATGAATATTGTACTTGTATCTCTTTGACTAATTTTGAGATGTATATATGTTGTGTATTGCTCAAGGATACACTTTATACATTTATATGACATGGATCCGCAATGTAATTTATTGTCATCCATGATTTAGTTCATCCTGAGCATGGGTATGCCTGCCTCGGAGAGACAATTCTTGTTTTGCAGATGGTGCCTCCCGAACTCTAGTCGCGGCCTCACTCGACTCCGTGCTAGTAAATATATTGTAATGTATTTTGGCCATCACTTTCTCTTTTGACCTCATACATTAGGGGAAATATGTTATATCCCTAAAATTCCCTACTTATGCATACATGGCATTGGCCTTCCTACTTGCATAATTTTCCAAATCATTGTTGAGGAACTCTCTTTAAAAAACCATTTTTGGAACATGTACACACCCTACTGCACTACTGCCCATGTACATATGCTTGTTACATGATAAAAAAACCCATGTACATACACTAGTTTCACACTAAACGGCCCGTGTATACCTCCAAAAGTTGCAAAAATTAAAAAGTTGCAAGGAATTCGGTGGAATTAACGGACTATTGGAGGTTTCCCAACCATTTCACCTGATATAGCCCATCCCCAAACTGAATAAATATCTTTTTTTTCATATAAAATGAGGTCTTTGGGTCTCATTCTAGAGTCAAGCATTAGAACGGTGAAACTTTCCCCAAATTCCCTTTCCCTCTTTGCCCAAGTATTTGCAACCTTTTTTGAGTTCTTGCCTCAGCATTCCCTCTCTAGCCCTTTTCTCTCATGCAATCCCTTCCCTTCCATTGGAGTGATCATCATATTGTGAGAGAAGGCATTTGGAAGGTGCACTTGGAGCAAATTTAAGTGGAGCTCGGACCAGGTTCACAGAGTGTCAGCCTGCAGAGGTTGTAATTTCCAATCTTTGAATATTGAATAAAAGAATATGTTTCAATGTCCCAAATGATATATTTATGTATTTTATTTGGTTCATGCATAATGATTTATATCTAACCCTAGCATATGAATAGAGGTATAATATTGGTAGCCTTTTTCTCCTAAGAATTGATGCAATTCATCTTTGGGAGGAGACCAACATCCAAGGAAGCAACCAAGCTTGAGGAGGTTAGCATCAAACGTTTTGATCAAAGGTATTGTTCCTGACTTACTCTTATATCATTTTCATTTCATCTGTGTGGAATGTTTGGGGTAGTGTAGGAATTATATTTAATTTTAGTGAGT
Organism: Picea engelmannii; assembly: GCA_009831015.1. NCBI lineage: Eukaryota > Viridiplantae > Streptophyta > Pinopsida > Pinales > Pinaceae > Picea > Picea engelmannii. Next base: position 201,921 of record ML796807.1, on the reverse strand, counting down.
CATTTCTCTGTCTATACTTAGAACCCTGGTGTAGTTATAGGCGGGTTTTCCCACTAGAAAACAACCACTTCACTAGCATCACTTTTCTTCTTACATGCTACAAAATATGCCATTTTTGAAAACCAATATACTACTACCATCATAGAATCTTACTTCCTCTATGTCCTAGGTAATCCCAAAATAAAATCCATGCTCACATATTCCCATGGTATTTCAGGTACCGACAATGGAGTGTAAAGTCTTGTATTCTGAATTCTACAACACTCAAGAAATTTCTTGACCCCTTTGTTGATGTTGGGCCAAAAGTATTTTTCTTTCACCAATGTTGTGGTTTCTTCCATGCCACAATTTCCTCCTAAAATTCAACTATGTAACTCTCTAATGAGGTTCAACCGTATCAAACTTTGTGGAACACATAGTTGTTGGTTCTTAAACAATAATCCCTCTTGAATGAAGTATTGTAAGAATGGTATTTTGTCCATAATTCATGGTTCTTTGCATGCCTTCCAAGCCATTACAAAGTCTACATTCTTTTCATACAACCCTTTCACACATTCCAAACTTACTATTGCAACTAGCATGGTGTTTAGAAATATTGTCCTTCGACTCAACACATCAACAACCTTGTTTGATTTCCCTTACCTGTGTTTCAAAATAAATGTATAACTTTGTAAAAATTCTACCCATCTAGAATGTTTCTGATTCAATTTACCTTGGTTGTTGATGTACTGCAGTGCCTTGTGGTCAGTAAACAAAACAAACTCATTTGGAATCAAGTAATGTCACCACTTTTTCAAAGCCTGGATGATACCATAAAATTCTTGATCATAAACAAAGTACGTCTTCCTCATTTCATTCAACTTTTCATTGAAAAAGGATATTGGTCTACCTTCTTGGCTCAGAACTTCTCCAATTGTTGTCCCACTTGCATATCAGTCTACTTGAAATACCTTATTGAAATATGGAAGTGCCAATATTGGTTGTTTTGTCACCTTTCTTTTCAAATATTCAAATGACTGTGTTGTTTTTTTTGTCAAATGAAATGTGCCTTTCTTCATGCATTCAATAAGAGGCACACAAATCTGACTGAAATTTCAAATGAACTTCCTATAGAAACTTGCTAGTCCATGGAAACTCCACACGTCAAAAGTGCATTTAGGTGTCTGCCAATATAATATTTCTTTTACCTTATCGGGATCCATATTTAAAGATTCTTTGGAAACCACAAAACCCAAGTATACAAGCTCCTTTTGTAAAAATGTACACTTCTTCAGATTTATCAGAAATGCCCCCTCTTTCAATCGTTGTAACACCTTCTTCACATGCTCCGGATGTTCCCCTTTTCTCCTGCTGGAAATATGAATGTCATCTAAATATATGACAACAAATTTTCCCAAAAATGGTTTCATAACTTCGTGCATTAGCCTCATGAACACGCTAGGTGAATTAGTTAAACCAGAGGTCATAACTAACCACTCAATCAACCCATATTTGATCTTGAATGTTGTATTCCATTCAACACCTTCCCTTATTTGGATTTGATGATAACCACTCTTCAAATCAATCTTTGTGAAGTACTCAACACCACTCAAACATTCCATGATATCATCCATTCTCGAGAAAGCAAACATGTATTGAATGGTAATTTTATTAATAGCTCACACATTTGTACACATCTGCCACTCACCATTGTTTTTCAGTGTTAAAATTGTTGGTATCTCACAAGGACTCAAACCTTTTTTAATCAACCCTATGTCAAGTAACTCATGTACTTGTCTATTTATCTCTTCACTCTCTACTGGTGTCATCTAGTAAGGTTCCCTATTTGGAAAAATTGACCTTGGTATCAGGTCGATCTAGTGTGATACACTTCTACATGGAGGTAATCTTGCTGGTAAATCATCTACTACAATTTCCTTAAATTCTTTCAACGAGTGTTGAATCTTGGCTGATATAAAATCCCTCTTCTTCGTCTCCTGAATCTTTTTTGGCATTATGGCCAAGTAACAACCACTACGTTTCTTCTCTCTTAGAAATTCCTTAACAGAACATAACATAATTTGACTGTCTCTGCCATGTCGATTCTTGGTGTTATTGTCATTAATAACTTTGATGTTACTGTTGTCCATCCCCTTGTTGTTGTTATTGTCCATATTCTTTTCTAACATTGGTACCAGCTTATAACGTTGAACATCCTTTAGAAATTCATATGAATTCTCTCTGTCATCATGGAATACATTTTTGTCAAACATCCATGGCCTCCCAATCAATACATGACATGCATTCTTCTCTATCACATCATATAAAAACATGTTCACTGAAACTTCCAATCTAGAAACTCAATAAACATTGTTCAGTCACAATCACTTGTTGTCTTTTTTGCAACCATGAAACTCTGTATGGATTGGGATGTGGAATGATTTTCAACTACAATTTCCACACTACTTCATAGGATACCAAATTTTTTGTACTCCTACCATCTATGACCATATGACAACACTTATCATGAATTTTTTATTTAGTTTTGAATACTCTCTTCCTCTGTTCAGGTTCTACTACTTCCCTTGTCTCAAGCTTGAGTAATACTCTTCTCAACATCAGGTTTTCTCCTTGTTCTTGATGGAATACTTCCACATTCCAACCAACATCTACTACATCATATACTTGGGTGAATTTCGTCCTAGATTCATTTGTTCTTTTTGTGTTCTACCTCTCTAGAAATTATGATGCCTTTTGACCCTCTACTCCACAATTATAACATGTAATTACATACTTACCGTGGCCAAAACCTCTTCCTCTATCAACGCTTCTTCCTCCTCTTGCATGTTTATTGTTGTTCGCCTCATCCTCCTTCTCATTGTATTTAGTAGCACTCTCTCTTCCTCTACCTCTAGTTCATTTTCCCCAGAACTTTTGTCGTATTATTCTGTCAGTCGTTTCTTCCACCTTCAAAGCAACCTGGTAGGCTTCGTCTACATTTAGAAAGTAATGTGTACTCATATCATCCAGAATCCGGTACTTCAGTCCATTTATGTATCTTTCCATTCTCTGATACTCCAGTTCCTTCATCCTTGACCTGAGTGACAACTTGAAGAATTAGTTTTTATATTCATGCATGGATGTCTCTTTATGCCTTAGATTTTGTACTTGTTTACACAAGTTCTGTTGGTAGTCAATAGGTAAAAATTTCTCTTTGATCTTACTAACCATCTTATTCCAAGTTTTAATCTTCTCTAACCTTTGATATACTCTGTCTTTCTAAAAAATATCCCACCAAAGTGTAGCATGTCCTTTCAAGTTTGTAATGGTAAAATGAACATGATTAGGATTTTGAACATTATCATATTAGAAGTATCTTTCGATCTCTCATATCGAATCTATAAGATTTTCATCCTTAAAACTACCATCATATCATGAAACTTCAACCCTCACACTACCTATATTAGTTAAGAAGGATATCAAACGTGTTGTTGGGTCTCCTTCCTCAACATTTTGTTCAACTTCAATCTCTTCTTCATATTTAGAATCTGACTCAACTTCTCCATTTCTTATATTCTCCAACTCTTCTATTCTTCTTCTTAATTCTTTGAGTTCCCTATTTGTCACACCTCCTCGTGCTGCTCTAGCTCTTTGTGGTGGAATCCTTATGAGTTGTCTTACAACCCTCACTCAGACCAACATTCATAGGACTCACCTCCAGGCATTGTACTCTCACAACTCAGGAACCTGGACCTGCTATGATACCATTTGATGCAACTCATAGATTTGTATCAATTCTAAAATCTACAGCATTATGCTCTACCCTCAGAATGCACAATGGAACTCATATTGAACACACAACAAATAATTCATTGACTATTGTTAATGCTGAAGTAGAATAAATTAATTACAACCATAAGAACAAAAACAATATGTGAATCCTTTCTTTTATTATTGATTTCAGAATGCCCCTTGTTACAATGGAATCAAGGAATACATCTTTCTCACCATACTAGAGTTGGTTACTGTGTTGTTCTTCTACAGCTGACACTGTCTCTTATTTATCTCATTATTGGTGGTTGTCTTAGTCTCTTCCAATGGACTTGAGAGAAATCTGCATTTCTTCTAGCTTGAAAATCCAACCCCAACATCTTTATTTCTCCTTTGTTTATGTCGTTTATGTCAGTTGATTCATTTCCCATTCTATTGGAAGATGAATAGTCATGATTGTTCGTTGCCCAGTCATTTTCCAATTCAATTTTGTTTCATCTTCCTTCACGAATGATTTCCACTTGCCACTTAATCCTCATGAGCTACATGGACTGAATTTGGAGTCAGCACGTTGAGTAGCAACTTAAGAATTCCAGCATGAATCTTATAGCGTGGAGTCGAAGCGTAGGAGTTGCAGGGAGTTGCAACACCAATCATGTAGCTTGGAGTTGTAGTGTAGGATTTGCAACAAGTTGCATCACCAATTTTGTAGCGTGGATTTGTAGCGTAGTAGTTGCAATGAGTTGCAACACTGTCAATTATAATAAGAAGTAACAACACAAGCTGCTGAGTAAAGTTGTAGCCATCCTTATTCATCCTAAATTAACTTGTATATAATTTAAATCTTTTTTTAGGTGATAGTTACCCAAAACCAAATAAAATATGCTCTTGCATCATATATTTACATTTCAATTTAGTCCATTGATTCCCCCAGACATTTTACAAGCAACTTCAAAGGAGAAAACAATCGTGACTTTTGTAAAACTTACAACATAAAAGTACCTATAACAATTTTTTGTGTTGAGACCCTTCAACATAACTATAACAAATAAGGTAAATTAAAACTAAAAATGAATTCACACGCAAAGATCTAGGGAAAAAAAACACAGGGGGTGTTTTGCACTTTTAGAAATTGACCATGTCATGAAATCAGGTTGTGAAAACCAATTTTTTAATTAAATAATGGGGATTATAAATCCATATGACATGGTTTTTTTAAAATGTTACAAAAATTCTTGGGATGTGTTTTCTTCAAAATAGTTCAATAGCATAGCCCAAGTCTCAAATTTTCAAATTGGAATATTTTAATGATGAGTTGTAAGCAATGAGAGAGGATTCCAGCTAGATTAAACTCATGATAAATATCTACAATAATGAGACAATTCCATAAAGTGATTTATTGATTTAAAACTTTCAAATTGGAATATTTTAATGATGAGTTATAAGCAATGAGAGAGGATTCCAACTAGATTAAACTCGTTATCATTATCTATAATAATGAGACAATTCCATAAAGTGATTCACTGGGTTAAGACATTTTTTTCAAGCAATTGACATGAATATATACAAATATTCTACTGGTGTTCTAACAAACACTTTTGATTGCATAACCATTTAACCTATTTTGTCAAGTATAAGATTTATTTTTTTCTTGGGAATTAAAGCTCAATCTCGAGCTACTATTAACATTTTCCTCTAACAATTTCCATATCTAGATATCAACCCAACCATGAAAAAGAAGGCAATTAAGTGACTTTGGTTAAAGAATGATATAAAACACTTTTCTAACATCCATAATTACAATGAAAACAAGCCATTTTATCCACTAAGAATATTTGTGTAAATTGGGTGAATTTTTTGGAACTTTTTAAGTTTTCTATAGGTTACTACAATTTAAGGATGCATGCCCAATGAAAATGTTTGGATTGGGTAAGATTGTGGACATTTTGGTAGGCAACATCATACTAATTTACCTAAAACAAGCTCATCATAAAGTTACACCCATATATTTTAAGTTCACAAATAACAATCTAAATTCATAATTTTTAAATTCACAAACAAGTAATCTCAATTTACTAGAATTTCAAATTAACTAATGATAATACATTTATCAATAAAATTTCTCACTCAAATTTCAACAATTAATAATTACACTTAAGAATGAAAGATACAATCATTCTATTTTATTCTTAAGCATAGAATGTCATGATTAAAAGAGTTTCTAGAAAACTAAATGTATATCAGTGTTGCACATTTTATTAGTCTAGGTTTCGGGGTCTTGGTGTAGGGTTGGAGAGTAAGTTCTTCCTGGCTAGTTGATGACTTGTAAGGGCTTCTTGATGAATAAGAACAGTTGTGAAAGGGGTGGTTTGGAGTAAAACATACCGGAGATAAATAAGATCGGAAAAAGAGTGTGTCTGAGAAAGATTTAAAACCTCCAAGAATGACCCAAAAAAGATCTGGGATGCATCGATCAACCTAGAAATTTGCATCCCAGTAAGTGTGGTTACAACTACCAAGTCCAAATTTATCCATATTTTTTTATTTTAGAGAGTTCCATTCGGGTACAATTCCTACAACTCTTGGGGAAGCAATTTATTCATACCTAATCATTTCAAGATAAAATTAAACTTAAAAAAAAATGGAGATTCACTTCCTATCAATCAACACATTATATAACCAATTTAGAACATTTAACTATAAATATATCCATTTTTAACCCTTTTTTTTTTTATTCTACTAAAGGAAATTTTCTTCCATTATTTTTCCATATTAATCTTCCTATTAGTTACACATGTTTCCCATGCATTTCATGGAAAAACTATCAACTAAACACACTTCCTTATTTTATATATATATATATATAATCTAAATTGATATCTATTCTAGCAACTATCAATTTCTAACTAATACAACTAGAAAAATATTCTTTCACATAAAATTTTAAAACAATTACAAATATAACTGACTAGAAGTGTAATTTCATTAGTTTTAGCGTGTTCTAGCTATTGGTTCCTTGATTTCGCTAACTCAAATTCTGTCAACTACTTTCTAGCCGCCATACTCTGGGAACAAATATTTCCTTGAGAGACCCCAACTCTGTGGACTCATAACTAGGTTTTTTATGCATAGTATATTATAGTGGTGGGTTTTCCACCAACCATAGTTAACAAGCAAGAAAAAGAACCTTTGACAATGGATTTTGTATCACATGAGCTTAGCTACCTTCCTTATCCACTCACTAAGAAAAGCTAGTCATTTTTTAGGTTTTTATAGAATTTTGGCAGAATTGTTAGGTCACCTCCAAAACCCATGGAGACCTCACCTATGAAGACCTCACCTATTCATAGGCTCTATGAGGCTAGCCACATCACATTCGCCACCCATGACAAGTTAATTTATTTCTTATTTAATTAATTCCATAACATTCATCACCTCACTCCATGTGTTATCCCACCATAATTTTCTTATTATTTATTTTATTAATTAAATAATCCCCCTACTTTCCTTTTTATATTATTATTTCCAATTTCCTAAAAGGTGGGTAATTTGAATTATTAATTCATTCAATCATGGGGTCACTTCAGGTTACCTCATCTTAGTTTAGAATTAGGAATGTATAGTTGTTGGGGAGTACATATTCCACACCTATACTTCCCTCCCCTATTTCCATGGTGCAATTAACCATCCCATATATTCTACAAGGGTGGATACTCCATGTCTATATTCAAGACTTTACTAGTTAAGACCTAGACCCATTTATTGGTGAGATAGCAAGGATTCACCTTATACCTTGCACATGCATGCACCCATGCATATCAAATAGATGAAGAATATTGTAAATCGTAATCAAGTTTCAAGTATCATCATTTATCCTCCATGTATATTACTATTTGTTGGTGCAAGCCAATGTTGGGGAAAAATCGAAGACGTTTTGAAGGCATTAAAAGCAACGCCAGAAATAAGGAAAAAACGATGCTGAGAAAAGTACTTAGAAAGTGGACAAACTACCACAGAGTAGTTGGAAAGTGGACAAGCGTCGACATGGAGCAATAGTTGGATTGATGACCATCCATGAATGAGTCAGTTGGAAAGTGGACAAACCTAATCCTATTAGGGTTAGGGTTTTTGTAAGGGCTTTGTCCCAGTTTTGTATAAGTAGAATGTATTAGGACCATGAAAGGGTGGGAACCTCGGAATTATTCGAGTGTGTAGGTATTGTTGATATTGTAGTGAATATTCTTGTGAGTAAGAGGTTTGTCAAAGAGACCATGGTGATCTGTGGAGATCGGGTGTAATGAAGGAAGGATTGTATAGTGCGAAATTCTACATTTTTACATGGAGATGAATAAACATCCCAGTGACAAATCTTTATGGATGTATCCCTAAGGGGGGGGTGAACCATGGTATATTTGTGTTTTATAGGACTGTATGTAGTGTGTTATGGTTGCATTTACTTTGATAAGTTTTTATGATGAATATGTTATATGATAAAGTAATGAACACTCTGTAGTAAGAATAAGTTAATATAAATTGTAGAACAACACTAAGTAAAAGAATGTTCTAGTTAGTAAATAGAACATAATCTTTCTTTACAGTAGACGAATGTTTTTTATTGAACACATGCGGCTATAAGGGTTAATGAATTCCGAGTAATATAGATGTGACAACGGTCCGGAATAAGATCTAATGAAGGATTTTAAGGTTAATGCTAAGTAGGTTAGATGCCTTTTGAGAGATACACATCCCATTACACATCCCATCCTAGGGTTGCATACATATGAGTCTTGTGGATACCCATATAATCCATCTTGGGTGAGACTACGTAGTGCACCCTGTGCGTTGTGTTTCCTATTGGTATCCAGAAGGGACGATGGTAGAAGGGTTTGTTGGTAATCCTATAGTTAGAACTTGGGTCAGCCCAAGTAACCCAACATTGGTTATGTTTCCGATTGGAACTCAAAAGATTATATCGGGAGGGATGTATCACGCAGTTTAGCACGAAGCTTTAAGAAAGCATATGTTTGTAGGTTGGAATCCCACGAAATAAGATATCAAAAGATGGTTGACAGTTCAGAAAATAGTGTTTCCCACAAATATAATAGAAGCTCTAGGTTTAAGCCAAGATAGTATATGGAGAGATATGTATTCAGCGAGATACACGAAAGTTTCTTTAGTGTGTTTCCCACGCTACTACAGGAGTGGATAACCTATTTGAAACATACCCATCCAAAAAATAGAGTTAGATCAGTGGAGTGGACAGAAGAGAATATTGTATGGTTGAAAAGTGTAAATAACAAATTCACGCGCACAATAGATTTTTGGTTAGACAGCATTGTAGTGGGGTATATCACTGAGTTTGCAGTAGATACATCAAAGTATTACAATGTATTAGAGTAGGAGTTTCTTAAGGGCTCAAGGGGATGGTACATTAGTTCATTGTACACTTCAATCAAAAGATTATTGCATGATAAAGGGGTATTAACGATGAAATCATATAGTTAAACTACCCTACGTGCATGGGGGAGTTAGGGAAAACACTAAGGAAGATCTGAGATGGAGGGGGAAATGGATAGAGAAGAGAACAATAAAGGAAATATCTTATTATGATGGATCAAGAGGAGATCTAGGAAATTATGCAGAAGGAAGGAACGAGATGCAGTGGAAGACCCTACCAATATAAGCTGAATAGGTAGAAAATAGAAGCAGTTGAGAGGGGAGGCTTGGAGAGTGATGAAGAAGAGGTAGAGGATATTTCTATTGTGGAGCACATTGAAGAAATATTGTGTGCCACATATGAAATAAAGACTAGAGGAGCAAGATCTAATGAGGAAGCAGATACCCCTGTCCAAATCCAAATCAATGTAGAACCTACAACCCCATGTATGATTAACACATCAGGAAAGAAAGAGTTTTTTAGAGAAAAAGTGACTAACGGTCAGAAGAATCTAGGAGATCATAATAGAAGTAAGGGTACAAGTGGAAGTACGACTAGTAGTACAAGTAGTGGTACAAGTGGAATTACCAGTACCAATACCAGTGGAAGTTCAAGTTCGAACAATAGTACACAGATAGTAGTACCACGTGGAGAAGGTACAACACATTCAACAATAGAAGGCATAGATCCAACGATAAGATTACCAGAGTTTCATGGGGATGGATCAGAAGATTCAGAGAAGCACCTATTTGTGTGAGAGAGAATATGGGAAGCAAAAAGAGTCACTGATGAGGCAGCAAAAGTAGCACAGTTAGAAATAACGTTCTAAGACCACGCACTGGATTGGTATATGATTTTAGAAGTAAACAATCTACAAGGTGCACCAAGAACAATAGCAAAAATCAATAAGGCATTGATCACGGAGTTTCAGAGGTCAAAACCAGAAGATCAGTTTATGAATGAGATGATTGAGGTTAAACAAAACCTAGGAGAATCTGTATGGGAAATTGATCAAAAGTTCAAGACATTGAAAGGTAAATTGATGTATCACATTTTAGACATGCAACACAGACAGTTGTTTATAAACTGCTTGTTACCACACTTAAAATATCCACTGAAACAACAGAAATTTCAAACCCAGGCAGAGGCACTACAAGAAGTGATGCAGTTAGAAGAGAATCAGTATAATCAGTCAGATCCAGCTATAGAGGAGTTGAAGGAAGACCTGCAAAACTTAACAGTGCAGTTAAACTAGAATAAGAGTAGGGAGAAAAGAGAAGCAATGTGGTGTACCCTGTGCAGATTATAGGGACATCACAAGAATGAGTGTCTGACATTTGTGAAATATCTAGGAGTAGGACAGCCAAATCCATTGCCTATAGGAGGGCCTTGGTGTGAAATATGCAAGACACATGGGCATGATCCTTATCACTATCCTATGATACAAAAGTAATGGACATAACCGAAGATTAATTTCTGTAAATTTTGTAAGTCAATGAGGCATGAAGAAAAAAATTGTAGAACTATGGATTTAATGAAGGAAGCAACCTCGAATGCATACATGATGTAGGATGAGTTGATGGCAGGACAGACTGCGCCATATTTTGGCAACGCATAAAAATTTCAAGTAGTGCCACAGTTTCAGCAACCCCCGAATAATAATTAGGCACCACATTATCATCAACAGAACATGGATCCACATGGGAACAGAGGAGGATTCAGAGGCAGAGGAAGAGGAGGAATGGATAGACTAAGAGGGCCTATTATCTGCCATAATTATCAACATCAAGGACATTATGCCATATATTTTCCTCAATCAGCAGCAACATGTATGTAATGTCGCACAGTAGATCACGTGATAGAATATTACCCGAAGTTAATGATGAAGCTCCAGAAGAAGAGGAATTTAAATAACCATAATGCTCAATGGATTCTTGTAGAAATAAGGGATCCTGGGAGGAACATAAACATAGTAACCAGAGGAGGAGTTAATACAGGAGAAGATGCAAAGGATCAGAAGAAGGAATCTCAGTGTTGGATTCGGAAGCATACTCAGGCATAACAACAGTTTGATGCAAAAAAGGAGAAGGAAACATTCAAGGAAGCAAAGAAGGAATTTCTAAAGAAAAATGAAGCATCCACATCAAATATGGTGCAAAGGTATGATACTCCTATTTTTTATATGCCTCGGTCTTTGGATCATACTTACAAAGGAGAGGAAATAGAGAAAGTAAGTAACTTAAAGGATTTCCTAGAATCTTTCTTTAAATTACTTAATGATAAGAATGTTATGGATTTGTTCAAAAATATGCTTGAGAAATATAGCATAGAAGAAGGGGAAGGAACAGAACCTAAGAAGATTAATTGGGTCCATAAAAAGAAAAGAACTGGTAGAGAGTTCATATTGAATTCAAATATAGGATACTTTAGTATGGGAAATGTTATCCTAGACTTAGGATAAGATGTCAACATTTTTCCAAAGAAGACTTGGGAAGCAATGGGAGAACCAACACTTGGTTATTCCAATATCCAATTGAAGCTAGAAAACCAACATAGAGTGATTCCTATAGTTATTTTGAAGAATACAACAGTGGATCTAGATGGTGTGCACACCACAACAGACTTTGAAGTAATGGATACGGTGGATGAGTCTATACCATTTCCAACACTGTAGGGAATTGATCAGGCCTTTCATAATCAGGATATAATTAATTTAAAGACTAGAAAGATGATATTTGAAGCTGGGAAATTTAGGGTAGTATCACCTTTATATCCCTCATATTGTGAAATATATGTAGAACCTATGCCCGACAGTGTTCTAGGGGATGAGGTAAACCAGTTGTATAGAACTATTGCGCAAGAGGAAGACTATGTGAATACAACTACAGATGGAGTACTCGGTTAGAGGAGTATCAATTTTGATATGTCAGATTTGGATACTAGAGTCTAAAACTAGCAGCAAATATTGCATGAAGTCCCTATTAGGAGGTGCACCATAATTACACGCGCAGTAAGATGGGTTGGGACATAAATAAGACAATTTCCCACATTTATTGAAGAGGACAATTTAGAAAACTTCTTGACAAAGTTTGAATCATAGGTTTTGGATAGTAAGAAATTATTAGTGTTGGATATAGCGCTAAGGGACACACCTACAGGATGGTGGGGTGCTCACAAAGAGGTAATTTGGGACTGGTATTAGTGTAAGAGACAGATGTGCATAATATTTGGTAGGAGTCAGCAAGATAGATCCTTACAGAACTATGATGGAAGAGGGAACCCAAGACATCATATAAATGATTGTGTTACTAACTGGAGATTGGTACCACCAGGAGAATGGACGCATTAATTTATTCATACCTTAGAGGGAATACCAAGTAATTGGTACAAGGAATAGGAACTGTGCAGAGAAACTGTGAGTTGGGGCACACTGCAACAAAACTTTATTAGGACCTTTGCATTTGAAAGAGAGAATCCATGGGTGGATCTGGAATTACAGAGGATGAAAAGGAAGATATTTGAAGAATATGAGGTAGATACAATGACAGTAGAAAAAGATTACAGAAAATAAACACTTGAATAGCTAGTTTATTGTTATCAGGTTGCAGAGGATGAGGAAGTAGAACAGAACCCACGTGACATACACATAATAGATGGAGAAGTAGGAAGAGGGTTGGAAGGACCCCAATTACATCAGAAGAATTTACTGCACCTATGAACATTAAAAAGGTCAATATTGGGACTGAAGAGAAGCCCAATATAGCCAACATTGGAGATTAATGGGATAGTGAGACAATGGAAAAGATAATTGAATTATTGTGCGAGTATAGTGAATTATTCCCATCCACATTCTCATAGATGAAAGGGGTAGAAGGAGAACTTGGAGAGATGAAGATACCCCTTAGACCAGATGCAAGGCCAGACAGAGACCATACATATTGAACCCCATCTATAAGCAGAAGGTTAAGGAAGAACTTGACAGAATGGTAGAATCAGGAATCATGGAGCTTGTGGAAGAATCAGAGTGGATTAGTCTAATGGTGATCCAGGAAAAGAATACTGGAGGGGTTAGGATATGTGTGGATCTAAGAAAGTTAAATGATGCATTCCTGCATGATCCCTTTCCTACTCCATTTACAGATGAGGTGCTAGGGAATCTAGGAGGACAGGAATTCTACTCCTTCACAAATGGATTTTCAGGTTACCATCAGATCAGAATTGCTCAGGAGGACAGGTACAAAAACACATTTGCAACGGAATGGGGGTCATATCAATACACAGTAATTCCATTCGGTTTAAAGAATGCACCAACAATATTTTCCAGAGTATTAGTAGTTGCATTCAATGATTTTATACATAATTTTTCAGAAGTTTATCTGGATTATTCAACATTATTCAGTTTATTGAAGGACCATGTAGAAATTCAGAGGTTAATGATAGAAAGATGTAGGCAATGTCAAATTTCCTTAAACATTAATAAATGTATATTTAGTACATCGTTTGGCATCATACTTGGACACATTGTATGAAAACAGGGCTTGATAGTAGACCCTGCAAAGATTGTTGTTATTGTCAATTTACCACCACCAAAGTCAGTGCACCAGTTGAGAGAAAAATTGGGCCACATAGGGTACTACATGAAATTTATAAAGGGTTGCACAAAGATTGTTGTGCCCATGGAAAAGTTACTAAAGAAAGAAATCAGGTTTTAGTGGAATGATGAATTCCAAGAGATCTTGGACATACTAAAAGAGAAGATGGTGACAACACCAATTTTGAGTTTTCTAGATTGGACAAAGGAATTTCATGTGCATGTGGATGCTTCATCCATTGCACTTGGAGAAGTTTTGACACAACCTGGTGAAAGAGACATTGATCACCCAATATATTTTTCAATTATAAAGTCATATGAGTCTAAGATGAACTATAACACTACAGAAAGAGAATGTTTGGCTATGGTATATGTGTTATAGAAGTTCATACATTATTTATTGGGTCAACATTTCAAGATGTTTACAGATCATTCTGCTTTGAAGTATCTAGTTAACAAGCCATTGTTGGGGGGAAGGATTTGCAGATGGTTTTTATTGTTTTAGGAATACGATTTTGAAATCATAGTAAAACTAGGGAAGTTGAATGCAGGACTAGAACATCTATCAAGAATTACTAATGGAGAGGAGCCAAAGAACTTCGAGGAGAATTTTCCCAATGCCAACTTATTTTCTATTCAGATTGTTGATGATTATTTTACTAACATTGTTGGATTTTTTAGCACAAGAATGTCTCCCAAGGAATTTGCTGTCGCGTAGAAAAAAAAGTTGGTACTGTGCGTTGCAGACTGTCAGTTGATTGCAGTTCATTTATACAGGTTAGGTGTAGATGGAATTCTGAGAAGATGTGTGATGGAGCATGAACACTCCATGGTGTTAATAGAAGCACATGAACGAATAGTTGGAGGGAATTATGCAGGAAAACATACAACACATAAGGTGTTGTGCACAAGATTATGGTGGCCTACAGTACATAAGGACGCAAAGGAATATTGTCAGACCTGTTATGTATGTCAGAGGGCGGGAAAACCATCCATGAGGGATGAAATGCCACTTATGCCCCAAGTAAATCTACAGGTATTTGATAAATGGGTTGTGGATTTAATTGGACCCATTAATCCACTAGCAAGGAGTTCAAGAGCCAAATACATCATCACTGCGACATAATACTTAACTAGATGAGAAGAAGAAGCCCTAGTAAAGAACTACATCGCAGTTTCTATTTGAGAATGTGGTGACCAGATTTGGATGTCCCAGAATTTTGTTAAGTGATCCAGGAACTCATTTTAATAACAGTACAATCATAGTTATGATAGAAGAATTTGAGATACATCATGAGAAGAGCACACCTTACCATCCCCAGGAAAATGGTATAATAGAAGACTTTAACAAGATTCTAGATAATGCACTGACAAAGATTTGCTATGTCAATAGGGATGATTGGGATTTGAAGGTATCATCAGTATTATGGGCTTACAGGACTACATGCAAGAATCTTACAGGATAGACACCATTCAAACTAGTGTATGGGTAGGAAGCAGTGGTTCCATTGGATTATTTAATGCCTAGTCTGCGCATTGTAGCAATCACCAATATGACAGAAGAAGGTGTTGTGCAGGAAATATTGGATCAGCTGATGGAGCTGGAAGAAGACATAATTTTAGCAGGCTTTCACCAGGAGGTACAAAAATCAAAGGAAAAAGATTGGCATGATAGGCACATAAAGAAGAAAATCATTAAGGAAGGAGATTTAGTTCTCCTATATGACAACAGGTACTTACAACACCCTAGGAAATTCAAGATGTATCGATTATGGCCTTATCAAGTAGAGGCTATCACAAATGTAGGTGTTGTGCAACTGAAAGATCTTGAAGGAAAGAATCTCAAAGGACTAGTGAATGACAGTTGACTGAAACTGTATCAAGACAGACGACCTAAAAAACTGAGGTAAAAATAGAAAGAGGAGGTATGATTGTACATATTGTATATAGTAGATGTTAGAAGAAAAAGAAAAAAATCCATAAAAAAAAGAAATGTAACAAAAATACAAAAAGATAGGATAATATTTGAGTTTTTTGATGTAATAGAATTGTTAGAATTAACAGTGCACCGCAAAAAAATCAGTGTTGAAAAACACTACACGCGGAGAAATAGTTGATAGGTACAGAAGTGGAGCGTGTAGGAAAAATTGTAAAAAGTGAAAACTGTTAGTGCAGAACAATTGTCATTTCTTCGTCCTTCTATAAAGTCGGAAAAAGGGGGGGAATATAGTCATTTGTGTTTTTTGTGCTAAGGAGAAGAACAAAGAGAAAAGTCTAAGTGTGAAAAAATAAGAATTCGTGAGAACCATTGGAGATTTAGAGATCAATAGCTTGAATTTTAGAAGGATGTCGCCACCAGGAGTTGGAGTGTCAAGAAGAGTCATATGAAACATGACAAGTAGTGCTCGGGTAGCAGGAACGAAGGATATTCCCACAGTTGTGGATGTGGATGAGATTCACACACTAGAGTATGTGTTAGGTAGCTAGAGAGGTAGTGGGGGGGTAGAGGGACCATAGTGATAATAGTGGAGGCCATTCAATGTAAGGTGTACTAGGTCCACTATAGTATTAAATAAGGCCCACTATGGTAGTTAGATATAATAAATGTAAGAGGACTTCCTAGAATGTTCTACTTCTAGAAGGTTCCTCCTCTACATTGTTCTTAGGTGGTTGGTAGCACTATATAAAGGGGTTCAAGAAATGTAATGGGATATGAATAGAATTATTGTATTTGGAGCAGTATCTCAATAGGAGGAATCCCCCTCGAAGAGGCAAGTGAACAGGAGAGGATCCCTTCCATAATAGGATCCATTGTATGGTGTTTCCCTACACTAAGGGTTTGATATAATAAAGTGGTGGTTTTCTATATTGTTCTATGAATCTTTATGGTGTTCTTATATGCAAGTATTGGGTACTCAAAAAGTGGTATCATATCACTTTCCTTGGCAGAAAGTATGGGAAAATATTTTTATTTTTGTTGATTTTTTTTTCGGAGAAGAAAAAAGAGGACCACGACATTCTGAAACATTTATGTATATTTATGTGAAAAATTTGCAGAAACAGGTTGTGTATCTAAGTTCCTCTCATAAAAACACCCAATTTAAAAAAAACAAATTGTCTGAAATGGATTTCGAGAAGTCAAGATATAGACAATTTAAAATTTGCAATTTTAAGGGTTTTTTTCGCAGATGGCGGCACGATTTTTTATTTTTGTAGCAACTAGAGGCCGAATTTTCCCAAAAAAATTACAGATATGATTTCCTCTCACAATTTCACCCAATTTAAAAAAATAAATCATCTGAATCGGATTTATGGAAGTGAAGATATCGTTGATTGAAAATTTGTTATTTTTTGGGGTTTTCGTGATGACGGCATGACTACAAAGTTCATAACTTTTTATAGAGTGCTCAGATTGCTACCAGATCGGTGTCATTAGATAAATAATTTTAAGATTTTTATTTTGGTATATTGTATGTGGTGTTTCCAGTGGATATGCACTCTCAACTCATGGAAATTCTACACATTATTGAAGCATTCAAAGCCGATATGCATGACCACCTGAAGGGCATCAAGGCTATTCTACAAGACCACAAAGATAGTTATCACAATATTTTTTTTGCTACTTATATGATTGGTATAATGCACTCATTAATTATCAATCCAGGATTCGTAATCAATAGAGTTACAAGACACGAGTAAGAGAGGTAATTCTAATGTCACGAGTATAGACTAATCTAGATTATGCATGCTGGAAATAAAGAAAATAGTCAAATTGAAATTCACTTTGGTTGTCCTTCATAGAGAAGCTACCTACTCCATTATGGCACATGCAATTATGAGATGGAGTCTTTTGATAAATAAACTCTTCTATCTGACCCTGAAAGCTAATTATGCAATCACACTCTGAAAAGGAAATCACACATCAATCATCAAGGCATAAAATGGATAGTTCAATAGCCAGTAAATTGGTATGTTGTGGTTCACAATAATCTATTGTTAACTTCACTAGTTCTTTTCCAAATGCATTTGACTATTGCTGCCAACTTCTATGTTTACTAAGGGAAATCAAATTCATAGAAACAGGGCATTTGCAAAAATAGAGTAATTGAAGATCTAAAGCAATCGTGTAATCAAAATCCTAAACTGAATTGTACTACTAACATCTGAAACTATCAAAGATGATGAACTAAATTTGAGAAATCAAAGCTTACAGATAATCTAACAATTACACTACTGAAATCAAATGCTAATACTAATCTACAAGGATGCTAACCTCTATTGGGCGGTGGGCCCTTGCCGCTTCAACAGGTCAACGACTGGAGTCTATAGTAAGTTGGCCTTCAATCTACAGATCACTCTTACTCAAATCTCAAAACATGAAATTAAACTATAATAAAAACTCAACCCACATTCATTCATAAATGATCAAGACATGGAAATAAATGATATTCTTATATTAAAATCCAAACTCATGATATGTTCTACAATATGCAACGTTGCTTCACATGTTGTGTTATGATATCTCTCTATATCTCCCCCACCATCCTTTCCATGACTATTTAAACAGTCTCAGTTGTGAAACACAAGGAGGTGAGATCTTTAGCATATCAATAATTGTCAAATTTATCCATTCGGTTACATATTTTAAGCTTCATCCTCATGACACGAAGTGTATGCGGATGAAGCAATAATCAAACTAGCTTAAGATAGTCTTTCTAGTACTTTAATAAAAATTCAACATTAGGCACAATCTGGAGCTAAACTTGGTATGCTATGTTTCTTGTATTGGTACTAGATCGTGACAGGTGAGATACGGTAAATAGTATCGGATCCGAACAACATGCAATTGGTTGGTACCGGACTAGAACAGTCTGCGGACATTGGTACCAGACTAGAACAATCTGCGGACATTGGTACCAGACTAGAACAGTCTGCGGATGTTGGTACCAGATCGCAACAGTGAATGATCTGGAACATAAGTACCAGATCGTTGGGCTGACATAGAAGTGTCGGACTTGTACAAAGGTCAAAGTCTTATGACCTTATAAGTGACTAGAGGTAGTGTTCTTTGTCATTTATCCAAGCTTAGGTAGTCCAAAAAGGTATAAATGAGGGGTATAATATGATAATGGGGATGTCAATTTAGAGGCTCAACATTCCCCCGTGCCAAAATAATTTCATGTCCTCATGCAACTGAAACATACTCAAAATTTTCAAAACTTGAGACTCCATTCTCTTTACTCATGTGGATCAATGATGTTGACAGTTGAGGCTTTTGATGTCAGCTCCTTTTTTATGACCTGAATGTATTGTAAGAGTCTTAGTACCTTCTTGAGCTTATTAGAAGTCTCTTCATGGTCATCTTGGAGTTGTTGGCTAGTTTCCTTTAGTTTCTCGTTTTCCTTCTTGATATATCTATCTGGTAGTTGGTATTCATTTACCTCTTGTTTTAGTTCCTTATTTTCCTTTTTTAGGCCCTCAATATTCTTCTTCATCTATCCTTTTGTTAAGGTCCTCATTGGTCCCATTGTTTTCAGCTGGATGTGTTTTCTTTCCTCCACTTCCTCCCTCATCCCACAAAAATTAATAGTAACTTGCTCCTCAGTTAAGCTAAGGATGTCATCTTGGACTGGTAGGTCTAGGGAAGGGGGGATAATATCTATTGGGTCTTCATGTATAAGAGGACTGAGAACTTATTTTCCTTTCTTTTCCATGCTCCTTGTGGTTATTTTATAAGGGGTGATGGATCAAAAGTGATAATAAGTTTCCTTTTCCTCTTTTCTTTCTGTGGAACGGTTACAGGAGGTTGTTCTATGGATTGTTTGTCTTTATGGTTTGAGCTACTCTTCTCTTTACTTAAGGGTTTTGATTTATGACCCTTCTCCTCAAGTGATACTACTAATATCCCCTCTACTAATTCGTATTTACCTTTCGATTCTTGACTTTTAAGAGTCTTATTAACTGAGGAAGAGGACCCTTCTTGTTTATTATCTTTATCTTTTTGGCTCCCTGCTCTAGAGGATGATGAAGCTACCTTGTCTTTCTTGTCCTTTTTCTTCTTAAGTTCCTTATCTTCATCTGGAGCAGGTTGGGCTTCCTCTATAGGTTCATTTTCTATGGAAAGGTGTTGAGTGATGAGGGTTTTCCAACTAAACCCTTGCTTCCTAATTTCATGTATAACTAGCATTTTGATAAGACCCTGATGATAAATGCTAGTCTTCTTAGTTTTAGATAAGGATTTGACACCTCTTACCATCTTGTTCAAACTCATCCATAAAAAGTATGGAAAGTCAATTTCAGGACCTCCTTCAAAGTGCAACAAAAGCCTAATATGGTATAGGAAGGTTACAACATACTTTCCTTCACAAGTGAGGAATCGTTGAAGACTAGCAAGCATTGGATGATATTCTTCCTTGATATAGTTTCTAGAAATCCCCTTTTTCCAATCAGGATGTTGATGGTCTTCCTTCAGAAATCTTTGGCACATTTCTTTATTGATTCCTACTCCTTTGAAATACTTGGCTCCTCTACTAGGTAATCTTGTGGCTTCCCTTAAAGTTGCTTCATTGATTGTTAGCTGCAGATTGCCTATGTGCACAATCTCTCCATTGTAACTCTGTATAAATGCATGAGATACCCTCTCATGACATCCTGTGAATTTTTCTAAAAACAGCATCCATCCCGCTCTAGAATACTTGTCTCTACATAGATAGAACTCCTCGGTCTCCCTATAAATCTGGAAGACCAGTTCATGACTGCTCACAACCATCCTTATAAACTGTGAGTGAAAATCGGGTTGTAGCATAAGAGTTTTAGTCAACTGTGAGCATAAGGGTTTGATATTGGATATCGTAGAGAGGAGTAGGTTATGAACTAGAGAAAGATGGGTAATGGCAAGAAAAAATAGTGATGGCGTCAATAATTCAGAAGGTATGTTTAAGTGAAAATGTTGTAAAGGAGATTAAGATGAGATAAGGCTCATCTGGATGGATTCACCACCCAGATAAGACATTTCATTTATTCACATTAGTGTAAAGATGGTATTGGTACATTTGGTATCAATGCATCATTGTTGTTTGGGATAGGCGATTGGACCTCTAAGCAGTGAATTTGATGTGACACGAGGTGGATTCATGATTACTTAAGGATGAAGCCATTCACGGTTTAAGTTTGTGGCTCATCATTACTGATCATGCTCATTTCAATTCATACCTACATCCATACATTGTGATTTTTCCCTCAACATATTTTTAATTGCTTATGTGGTGATAAAATTGATTAAGGTTAAACATATGGGTATGAGGGAAGTAAAATTTAGGCGCATGGTTTTAACAATAAGGTCATAAGATCTAGTATACACTTTCATACCTATTGTAGTTTTATAAGTAAAGGAAAATAAATAATACCATGTTACCTTTTCTTTTACCATTGTATAACCAATACACATAGTATATGTGACTGTATTTGAAGCTTGCAGATTATCAGAGTTCATCTTTTTAGGCTGGAGTTTTCTGGAGGCTTAGTACTGAAATTTTCCGTGCTTTATGAAACTTCCTTATTCTGTGCTTGTCTTTGAATTTATTCATTTTTGTCTGGTTCTACAGGGTTGTAAGGTGGTCATGCTTGTCTCTAAAGATGAGATGTGAGTCTAGAAAAGAGTCTTGAAAGGGGCTCTTTGACCCTCCCCCGTGCCAAAGGTGTTGCATATCCTTATGCAAAAAGATCTAACACACTGTATCACCATGGAAGAAAATTGATAAGAGAAGAGAAACCAAATCAAATTCCAAAAGTACATTTGTCACCTAGCATATGATCTCATGCCCTATTTGTTGTTTTAAAAATGAAATTGCCTTTCTTCTGATGACTTAAGTACAACATTCAGCAATGAAAATAGGGAAATTTTGTATTTTTCCATAAGAACAGATCCCACCTAACTTGCTTCAGAGATTTACTATCATTACATGTTATGGATAAATTTCACAGTATAAGTAGATTAGACTCCCTAGTCAGGGTCTCACTCTTAAGAAGTTTCCTTCTTAGGTAATGTAGGATTTAGATGTTAGACCGATAAAGTTGACTTAGGTTAATTCTCAAATGGGCATGTTCTTATAGTATTCATTTTTAGATGACAAAAGTGAATTTTCAAATCAAACAATTATAAATGATACATTTCTCAACCAGAACCCACTGCCAGCAAGCATGTTCAGTACTCCAGTGGGGTAGTTGTTATATTTAGTGAGGGACATACCTCCCCCAAGCAGAATGACCCATTTCCAACAAGCATGTTCAGTACCCTAATGGGTTTTCCTAGTCATACCACAGACCGGTACCCACTGCTAGCAAACCTATTCAATATCCTGGCAGGTTAGTCTCTTAAACCCGTTTTCTATCAAAGGCTTCATGTCCATAGTCACCTGTTTTGGTTTTTGTTAAAGATTTCTTTTGCACAGGTGACAGGGGAGGATCGTCTGAAAACCCTTTTACAGGATGGGATGATATTGGGTTAGAAGGTATACTCTCTTATTTGAATGTCTATAAATATTTGTCTGAAGGAAAAATAGACTTATGTATACACATTATTTCTTTAGAATGATCCAAATGTATGATTTTTCTGAGTTTGTCCATAAGAGAATGACCTAAAGTTACCTTAGGGTATTGATACATCCTCTTCCATAAAAGTTTCCTAGTGTGCCCACGACAGAGGGTGTTCATATACTCATATGCTACTCTTTAGTAAAGATAATCCAATGATCATTGTTGAAGTCTAGTTGGGGTGAAATAGTTACTTGTAGGCTAATATTTTTAATCCCTTTAATCATGTTGAAGTACTGATGTTGTTTGTAATGGACTTTTTGATGAAAGCAACCTATAAAATCTAAATTTGGTTAAGCATGGTTCCTTACACAACATAGGTAAAAGATTATATCTTCTTTGTCAAGCAACAGAACCAAAAGAAATTAAAATACTTCCTTTTAGCCAACAACAGAACCAAAAGAAATTAAAATACTTCATTTTAGCCTGCAACATAACCAAAAGAAATTATTGATTCATAAGAGATGGCATCTAATGTTGCAGTCATCTCCTTGGTTCCATCTTAAGTGGTTGTTGCATGGCTTCACACTTCATATTAATTGACATAAGATACTAAAATAGACATAGCATTCTTTGTCAATTAGGTGATATGTCCTGATAGTACCGTATAAGGATAGACTTCTAGTACCAGAACAGAACAAAATTTCTAGTACCGGGTCATCATTGCTGGTACCGGACCATAACATAGTATTGTTGATGCTTACAAACTAATATTTTAGCAAGTTCGTGAAAGATCAAATAAATTATAGAAATCTACTAACAAAATAAAATGTGAAAGTAAAACAAAGAAGGTGAGAATCCATTATTAACCTTAGCTTATTAACACAGTCTACACACCTATGTACAAAAGTTTTTAAAAGTAAATGAATCACTCAATGTGGATCAGTAATAAGATATCCTTCCTTACTGATTACCTGGATATCTGAATTATGTATCACATGTTTCAAAAGTTCTTCTTTTGACAAGGGTCTTTTATAAATTCTCAATCGATGCCCATCCACAAGTAGGGGTGTCTAATGTTCGTCAATTATCTTTATCCTGATTGAACCATTATCATAGACAGTGTCAATCACGTAAGGTCCCAACTAATGAGTATTTAACTTGCCTTTGAAGTTCTTGAACCTGTTTTCATACAATAAGGCCCAGTCTCTCGGTTGAATTTTTTTCTTTTTGAGATACTTGTCATGCCATTTTGCTCTCTTCTCTTGAATAAGGGTGGTTCTTTGAAGTGCTTCCTGCCTAATTTCATCTAGTTCATTAAGTTGCAAGAGCCTTTGTTGTTGGGCTTCATATAAGTTCATGCCAACTTGTACAACAGTCCTGAAGGTTTTGATCTGGAATTCTATGGGGAGAAGCACCTGCTTCCCTTACACCAACTTGTAAGGTGTATGTCCTGCTGTATTCCTCCAGGTGATTCTATAATCCCATAAGGATTCTAGTAATATGTCAGCCCAGTCCTTGTTGTGGAGCTGCACTGTTTTAGTAAGAATGGACTCAATGACTTTTTTGGTAGATTCTACTTGCCCATTCTCCTATGGATGATAAGGTGTAGATTTCTTGTGCTTGATTTGGTATTGTTCTATAAAAGATTTGACTAGATTATATGAAAATTGAGTCCCCTGATCAGTCACAATTTCTCGAGGTACACTGAATCTAGTAAAAATGTCATTAAAAAGGAAATCTACTACTGATTGTTCACTTACAGCTGGCAAAGATTTTTCTTCAACCCACTTAGTCACATAGTCAGTACATACAAGTATGTACTTTTTCTTTTTAGATGCAGGATTTATGGGTCCTATAAAGTCTAATGCCAATTTTTTGAAAGGTTCAATGACTACTTGGGCTTGAAGTGGAATTTAGGCTCATGCAACAGGCTTACCCATTTGTTGGCATTCATCAAAATTGGATACATAAGTTCTGGCATCTTTGAAAATATTAGGCCAATAATAACCAGATTGCAGAACATTATAAGCAGTCCTCTTGTCGGCAAAGTGGCCTCCACAAGGACCATCATGGTAAGTTTGAAGAATATCATGGATCTCATATTCTCTTACACATATCATGATTACCAAATCTGGTCCTATTTTATAAAGACAATCATCATGCCACATGTAGTTTGCACTTAGCTGAATTACTTTTTGTTTTTCTCTAGGAGATAATTTCTTAGGCATCTTCCCTGTCACAAGATAGTTAGCTACATATGCATACCAAGGGGTAAATGTAGAAATAACAAACAAATTTTCATCAAGGAAGTTATCATCTACTGGTGCATTATCTCCCAAATGAATCCTTCTAGATAAGAAATCAACAACAAGATTATCCTTACCAAGTCTATCAATAATATTGATATTAAACTCTTGTAATAATAACAACCATCTTCCTCGGATGGGGTGATATTGCGTTCCACGTGGCTTCATGAGGAGGCGGGGGCTAGCCAACAAGGCACGATGCCACGTGAAGGGCTCGTGCCTTTGGGCGCCACCCTACGCAGACATTAATTTTCCATTAACCATGGCACGAGGTGCTTTTCATTCCAGTATTTCTCCCCGTTATGTTCATTCCATGGCCGAGCTTTGTTGGTTTCTCGTCATTCCCTGGGTGAGCCTCACTTGGTTCTCCTCGGGGCAGTCTTCCGGTGAATTATCCTCAATCTGCGAGCTCGTTGGTGTTTGTCTCTCGTCGCGAGATCCTTGTTGCCACCCCTGCTACCCAGTGCCCCCTAGCCAACACGAGACTTGTCCCATGCCTCAGCTTCGAGGGCGCCCACACAGAGGATCTCCATGGAGACCTCGTCATCCCCCCGTTTCGCCGCCAACGTCGCCCTCATCCTGTTCTTCCCCCCTCACTTTGTCGGACACCATTCCTGCATCTATTGACTTAGCTTCAGAGAGAATGGACAGTTTGGCTCTTGTCCCCTAGGTGCCGACTCCCACCTTGAGCCACATCCCGGAACAGCCTTCGGGCAAAGCTCCACCAGTACCAACTCTGACCTCAGTCGAGCCGACTATGGCAGAACCACCTCCCGGCAAGCCATGGCGCATTGAACACCAGGCCCAGAACCCTTTCTCTGATGCTCAACTCAGGGAAACCTTGGCAATTATCTTCGGGTTGATCTTCGAGCTACGTCAGGGGGTGGATGACCTCCAATTCCGAGTGCTCATTGTGGACCGGAATGTCGCTTCTCTACTCTAGCTCCTTACCTCCTTGCATGAAGCCGCACCCTCAGACCCAGATGGCGAGAACCCCGCGAGCACAGCTGATGATAGGAAGACCTTGAATCCAAGCCTTCTCAGCAAGAAGCCACATGGCAACCAGCATGCGGAGCACGTACAGGAGATGGACACGGGACAGGAAGGAGCGCAAGAGACTCAGCCAGTCGTCATCACCGAAGGAGGAGTGGACGTAAAGCGTTGGGATGACCAGGCAACTTACATCGAGGAGGAGCCTTGGTTAGACATGGACCACAACACCTGGCAGGGCTACCGAGCAAGTGTTTGAGGTTTTTCTTTAGAAATTTATGGTTTCTGCTGACACTTTTACTCTTAGATAATGACCAGTCAGCTTGAACAGGTCATTTGACTTATCAAACTTTTTTTGTTTGACTATTATGTCGGCCGGAATGGTTTCCCCTCTATTGGGGAAGTCCGATAAATGCAGCTGGTATCCTATGTATACTATGTATCTTTTTTGGTACAGGGAGGCCCTTTATATATAATATCACTCACTTACTTACAAAAAAAAATAATAACAACCATCTTGTAACTCTAGGGTTTGTTACAGGTTTATTCATTAAGAATTTGATAGTTGAGTGATCAGTGTGTACAAAAGCTTGATATCATGTAATATAGTGTCTAAATTTATTGATAGCATGGACTACAACTAACAATTCTTTTTCACTGACCGTATAATTAACTTCTATTGGGGAAAGGTTTTTACTGACAAAGTAAATAGCATAAGGCATTTGATTTTTCCTTTGTCCAATAACTGCCCCCAGAGCTGTGTCTGAGGCATTGGTACAGATATGAAAAGGAAGGGACCAATTTGGTCTTCTTAATACAGGGGTACTTGACAATTTTTGTTTTAGAATTTCTAAAGATACTTGGCATTCATCATTCCAATTAAATTCAGTTTCTTTAGATAATAACTTAAATAAGGGGATAGTTAAGCTTGTAAAATTCGGTATGAATCTTCTATAGTAGCCAGCATGCCCTAAAAAAATACGAACTTCCTTTTGTGAGGAAGGTACTCTGATTTGTGTGATGATATGAATCTTTGCAGGATCAACTCTCATTCCAGAACCAGAGATGTGATGTCCCAAAAAAATACCTTCAATGAGCATCATATTTGACTTTTCATTACTTAGGGAAAGATTAGTTTCCTTACACCTAATCAAGACTTTTTCTAGATTGGTCAAAGCTTCCTGGAAGTCATCTCCATGGACTGTAAAGTCATCCATGTAGACTTCCATGCAATCATTGGTTAAGTCAAAGAAAATGGCTAGGACAGCCCTTTGGAAGGTGGGTGGGGCATTGAAAAGTCCAAAAGGAAGAACCTTATAAGCATAGGTTCTCCATGGGCAGGTGAAAGTGGTATTTTCCTGGTCTTCGAGTGCTATTTGTATTCGGTTATAACCACTAAACCCATCTAGGAATGAGAAATACTTCTTTCTGGACAAGGTATCCTATACCTGATCGATAAATGGTAAGGGAAAATAATCCCTATGGGAGGCTTTGTTCAACTCCCTAAAGTCTACACATATTCTCCACTTACCATTTTTCTTGGGAACTATGACAAGTGGAGACACCCATTGACTATCTGAAATGGGGTATATGAGGTTGGCTTGAAGGAGTTTTAGCAATTCCTCTTTTACAATATCTTTGAGGGATGGATTCATCCTTCTCTGGGGCTGTCTAACTGGTCTGATTTGGTCATTAGTGTATATATGATGTGTGCATGTGTCAGGGTGAATGCCTTTCATGTCTGCATAATCCCATGCAAAGGCATCAAATATTCTTTGGACCATTTCAATTACTTGTGTCTTTTGTTATGGTTCCAAACTAGAGTTGATATACAAATGTTTTCCCAGGCTAATATCAACAAGTTCGGTACTTTATTCCTTCTCTGAGGAGGTTGGTGATAAAGTATATAATTGGGTGATATCAAGGTGCCAAGTTTTTTGAAATTAGGAACTGAAAATATGTGACAACTCTGCAAAAGACCTAGGATATTCAATGCAGTTTGTATTAGCCAAGAATAAACTTAAGACTTGTTCATCTGATTGTTCTTGCATTCCTTTTACTTTTTCAAGTGTTAACAGGGGTCTGATGCAATCTTCCTCTCCATAAGGGTTTTCAAGACAAACAGGTATCTCTTGTGTTGGTTGGGCAGGAGGGAAGAGGACAAGCTATTGGCTATGTGTGCCATTGGATATAGTCATCTCTCCTTACCGACAACTGATAAAGGCATTTGTTGTGGCTAGCCAAGGGCAGCCAAGAACCATAGGCTGTCCTAGTTTGGAGGATGATTTAGAATAAATGACTAGAAAGTCTATTGGATACTCCCAAGAAGCGAGTGTGACTGTGACATCATCTAAAATTCCTGCAGGGATAATGATTGACTTGTCTGCCAGCTCTATCATGGTTTGGGTTGGTCTTAGCTAGTTGATTTGGAGTTTTTGCATAGTGTCAAAAGGAATTACATTAATTGTTGCATCCAAATAAATGAGTGTGTTTGGTAATGAAATACCATTAATTTCAACAATGACTACTGGGTTCCCAGGGTCATTATATTTATATGGAATTTCATAAATAAATTCAGATAATTGTCCTACCACCTGAACAAGGGCAGGTTCCTTCTTCTTCCTTCCTGGTTTCTTAAGGAAAAGATCCCTTATGATTTTGGCATATATGGGGATATCCCTGATGGCTTGCAGTAGAGTTATTTTTACGCATACGTTTCGTAACTCATCCTCTATGTCTTTGTGCAAGGGCAGGTCAGGTTTCTTCTCTAATAGTCTTTCAGGGTAGGATGGAAGATTAATTTTTTGAGGTACTCCTAAGGACTGAGAAGTGGTTGAATTATGAGGGGAAGTCTCTCTTTCTACAGGGGTGGTTTGAGTATTTTCTTGTTCAGAATGATTATCATTTTCTTCTTAAATTATTACTCCAGAATTTGATTGATTTACAACTTTCCCGGATCTGAGTTGAATTTCATAGGTGGGAAAGGTTTGGACTTCTGCATTTTGCACAGGGTGGGTGGGTCAATTATTGGGGTTAGTAATTGGTTGGGCAGGGATTGTTGTTGGTCTAGGAGGGTTGTGGGCATCTTGGTTTTGTGGATGTTGATTGGAATTTATAGGTTCTTGTTGTTGTTGCTTAGGGTTCAAGGGTGTTGTGAATTGTTGTTGTATAAGAGGTGGAAGTAAAGCTTGTATCTGAGGTGGGTTAAATCTAGGCAGTAATTGGGAAATATTTGTAGGATACTGTGGATATGTCGGGTAAGAGGGATTCCCATACATAGTTCCCCTCCAACCTTGTTGTTATCACCCAAATTTCGTCCGCACATGGCGACAAGAACTCCACATCATCAAAACAGCAATGAAGTCATTCATGGCACTGAATTAATTTCATAGCAGTCCAAAAGGGTCAAAAACTATACAAAGTAACCAAAATTGAAGGGCGCTTCACAGTAGTTTGGTGCACGCACACATGCACAGGACAAGAACGTACTCTACGCGCATGCGCGCACGATGTGCGGCTGTCAACGACAAAACCCGTGCACCTGCTAAAACGGCGCATTTATGAATTGGCCAACCTCTCAACCGCTTACGGACCAGCTCCCAATCTGATTTGACTCCCAAATCCGAGCCGAATCCGTAGGGTAGGCGGGTTAATGACCTAAGGAAGCCCTAAAGGGCCCCTTTTCACACTTTGAAGAGGTTACATAATCACCCGAGAATCTGCTATAAAAAGCTGTGAAGATGCATTGTTTTCGCAAGGAATTTCAGGCATTGTTATGCTGCTCAGATTGTTAAGGACTCATTCTTTAACGATAACACATCAGCAGCATTGCTAGGAGTTCTTTCACTGCCATGCTCAATTCTTCTCATTGTAAGGAAAGAAAACTTTGTGAGGGCCTCAAGAGCCTTCCGTTGGGGGAAGAAGGAACCACAGTTCTCTTCCTTCATCGTGCTCCGATTTCATCAATTGACCAGCTCAAAACCATTGGTGACATCTGTCTTTTTTGTTTTTTGGTGTTTGTTGTTTCTTTTCATAGTTTTAATTTGTTTTCAGTTGATATTAGCTTGTAGTTTGTTTTGTTTCCTCTAACCCTTTCCTCCACAGCTGTCGTGCCCTGCAAGACCCAACAGGGCATGCAAGCACCCTCGATTTGCTCACCAGGTGACGAATTGGGTGC
>ML796807.1:123756-166606 GCA_009831015.1 Picea engelmannii | reverse complement strand
CAACTACCCCCATACTCCCTACCCCCCTGCTACAGCTGGGGGCAGGAGGAAGAAGAAGGAGCCCAATGCTCCCCTTCCCCCACGCATCCCACCACCTTGCACACTATGTGAGAAAGAGGGCCACCAAACAAACAATTGCCCATCACTACCTGAATTACGGAATTTGATTCCCCCCAATCCAACTCCATCAACACCCGTCACTACTGCAAGTACCACTACCACCAACCCTTCCAGTAGTAAAGGGTTGAGGACTAAATTTGTGTGTGCTATATGTTCAGAATATGGCCATTACACTCACCATTTCCCAACACTGCCACATTTTCGGCAGACGTTAGCGGTTGTACGCCAAAACTTCCAAAACAACCCATGCCCCGCCACGTCCTCTTCAAACATCACTGACATTCGTTATGTCACTACTTCAGTTAATGAACGTATGAGATGCCCTTGCTCTCTCTGCGATTCACTAGCCCATTTTACATACCAATGTCCTATGATCCTTGCCTACAGGCAACGTCAAGTGGCCTTGCGTCACCAACCCACCAAGGTGATAATTAACATTACTTCACCACATGAGGATCGTCATGTCATTTCTCAAGATCCCGAGGCACTCCCATCACCTCCCTGGTTCTTACATGATGTCGCTGAGGATCTACCCCGCAACCCCCCCAACTCTCCTGTTCATACGGCGACCCTCCACCCAACCACCATGGGTACCCCTCATTACTTCAACATATGGTTTATGTCGAGTGAACCCTCACCCTCTACTTGTACCCCTCCCCTTTCTGCTCCAGCAGGGGGCAATCACACTAGCACTGAGATCACAAATCACGACCCCTTATATTCCCATTGTTTCCAAAACGACGAGGAAATACTAGAAGAGCTACACAGCCCAGACTCTCCCTGGGACGCACTACATCATCGTGCACTCTTCCTCCCACAGGAAGCCCTCATGCCTCCTAATCAAAACCCCGTATACGCGATTGAAACCAAATATTTTATCCCATCTAGACCTATCAATTGGTTCAAAAATCCCATTCCTTCCCCCGATGCGTTCGAAGAAGGAAACATGGCTAACATTTCCCCCACCATCAAAATTGACATTTCCATTAAAAACGGCGTCGTCGAAGAAATCATCATTGGAGCTGCTTGCACTCCTCAGGAAATTGCCGCATATAAAGCCCTTTTCCAGGAATACCGGGACATTTTCACCTGGTCATACACAGAGATGCCTGGTCTTGACCCATCTATTATCGAACATCGCATCGACACCTGGCCTGACATCACACCAGTTCGCCAGAAACAGCGACCGCTACACCCTTCCAAGGCCGCGGCTATCAAAGCCGAAATTGACAAATTACGTACAGCTGGATTTATTTATCCCATCGCTTACACTTCATGGGTTTCCAACCCTGTACCCATCGACAAAAAACAGGGCACTATCCACGTTTGCACAGACTTTCACGATCTCAATAACGCATGTCCAAAAGAAAACTTCCCAACGCCTTTCATCGATCAGATTATCGACGACTGCGCTGGCCACAAGGCTCTCTCCTTTATGGACGGATTCTTTAGCTATAACCAAATTCAAATCCACCCAACCGATCAATACAAAACCGCATTCATTACCCCGTGGGGTACTTTCGCATATCGTATCATGCCTTTCGGCTTAAAAAACGTCGGCGCAACCTTCCAGTGGGCGATGACATACATATTTCACGATCTGGCTGAAATCATCCTCGCCTACTTGGACGACCTCACAACTCGCTCCAAGAAACGCACCCAACATCTCGATGATTTACGAATCATTTTTCAACGATGTCGTCAGTATAACATCCGCTTGAATCCTCTCAAGTGTGTATTCTATGTCACCGCTGGACGTCTCCTCGGTTTCATCGTTTCCCAAAGTGGCATTACTGTAGACCCCCTCAAATTCAAAGCCATCACCGAAATTCCACCTCCACGGAATTTACGACAACTGCAGAGTCTGCAGGGAAAAGCTAACTTCCTCAGACGCTTTGTTCCTGATTACGCCATACGCGCACATGTTTTCCTTCGCTTACTATGTTACGAAATCCCCTTTCATTGGGACGATTATGCCCAACAGTCATTTGACGATCTCAAAACAGCACTTTCAAATGCACCTTTGATTAGTGCACCTGACTATAATCGTGACTACATCCCTTACGTATCAGCATCATCTGTATCAGTGGCTGGCGTCCTCATCCAGCTCGGAGATGAAAATCTTGAACATGTCATTTACTACGTTAGTAAGAACCTCTCAGGACCACCCTTGAAATACAAACACGAAGAAAAACTTTCTCTCCCAGTCGTCCTCGCAGTCCAGAAACTGCGCCATTACATTCTGCTTCGGACCACCAATGTCATCACAGACTCCAACCCTATGCAATACTTGCTCATCCGTCATCAAGTTAATGGCAAATTTGCTCAGTGGATCATTTTCCTTCAGGAGTACGACCTCGAGTTTTCAACACCTAAGAGTAAGAAGGCCCTCGTTCTCGCTGAACTTGTCACGACCCTCCCCTATGACACCACCAGTTCCCCCGTCAACACCGACTTTCCTGACGAACATCTATTTTACATCACTTCCGATGACCCTTGGTATGGCGACCTTCTCGTCTACCTACGAACTCAAAAGTTCGGTCAGAACCTTTCACGAGATGATCGTCGGCGTATTTGCCATCAGGCCCCCCGCTATCTCCTCATCGGAGACATCCTATATTGGTGGGGCATCGACACCATTCTTCGTCGTTTCCTGACTATTGACGAAGCTGACAAAGTCTTAAACGATTGCCACAATGGCGCATGTGGGGGCCACCATTCGGGTATCTCCACGGCTCAGAAAATTATCCGAGCCGGTTACTTTTGGCCTACCCTGTTTCATGATTGCATTCATGCCGTGAAAAGATGTGAGCAATGTCATCTCTATGCCAACAAAGCCCGAGCTCCCACCGCTCTTCTTCACCTGGTCATCACTACAGGCCCCTTTTGTAAATGGGGTATTGACTTTATCACTTGTAATCCCCCCTCCAACAATGGTCACAAATACATTGTTGTCACTGTCGATTACTTCACCAAATGGGTCGAAGCTATGCCCACCTTCAACAACACCGCTGACACTGCAGCACGTTTTTTCTTCAATCATGTCATATCCAGGTTCGGAGTACCACTCCAACTCGTTTCCGACCACGGGAAACACTTCGAGAATGAGATCTTCGTCGAACTCTCCTCTCGGTTAGGCTTCTCTCATGAGTTTTCCTCCCCTTACTATCCGCAGTCAAACGGACAGGTCGAGGCAGTGAACAAAGTCCTCAAGACCATGTTACAGCGCACGGTGAATAAACATAAAACCAATTGGCATCACATGTTATTTTCCGCGCTATGGGCTTATCGAACGGCAGTAAAAACCGCCACGGGTTTCACGCCATTCCATTTAGTCCATGGGGTTGACGCAACTCTTCCCATTGAATACGAAATACCCACCTTATGCACCGTAATTGAGCTATTACCTAACACTGCTCCAATGAAGCAGCGCTTGCTGAACTTGGATTCACTGGATGAAGATCGTTGATCTTCATTACAGAACAACGAGGTAACTAAAAAATGATCCAAAGCTACCTTTGATCGCCATGTCAACCTTCGTTCATTCCGCAAAGGCGACCTTGTCTTGGCCTATGATATCGCTCACAACACCTTTGGCCATGACAAATTCGAATCACTCTGGCATGGCCCTTACATCATCCAACATTGCCTCACAAAAGGTGCATACATCTTGGCCTCCCCCGAAGGCCTCTCACTCAAGGAACCCGTCAATGGGTTATACCTTAAGAAGTTTTATGCATAAAAAGTAGTCACACTACTTTAAGGTCATTTTCTTTTTTCTAGTGTTTTTAATCTTTTTTCTCTCACCCCTCTCATCTAAACTATCCTTTGTGCTATTGACAGATGCTTCCTTCACCAGCCTACCACATTGGTTACGTTGACGACGCCAGTCGTTGGACACAAAATCTCGCTTCGGCGGCTTGGGCTTTATATACCCCCTCACATAAATTGCTACATTCCAGTGGCATCTGTTTGGGACCAGCAACCAACAACCAAGCTGAATACACTGCGGTCATTGGGATCCTGACCGACGCCCAGTGTCATCATATTTTCCACCTTAGTGTCTTCCTCGACTCTTAACTAGTCGTTCTCCAGCTCAACAATGTTTACCGTGTACGCGATCCATGCCTCTTTCGCAAATACCTGCATCTTAGATTATTATCTCGACATTTTGATTCCATTACATTTACACATATTCCAAGACAATTGAATCAAACAACTGATGAAATAGCTAACACAGTGTTAGATTGGCATATATCACATCAAGCTACACATACATAACACATCTCATACATCCTGTCACAGCATATAGATAAGATAGACATCATCATCATCAACACAAAAACACATGTAAGCACAACATTTTGGATCACAAAATATGTATACTCATATATATATAGGGGCCTATCCGGCCATCCGAATGTTGACATACAAAAATACATCGGCTCACAGGCCAGTGCCACATCTCGGTACAAAAATCGGCTCACCAACCTATCAAAAAGATATACAAAATAGATCCATCAGGGTGCCTCTATCACACCCCCAGCTGCCCCTCCCTCAGGAGGAGGTGGTGGCCCACCCCCACCTACCCCAGGCGGTGGTGGTGGAACACCTGCAGGACCCTCCTGCCCCGGCGGCAGGCGTCCACTGGTCATGGCAGCAAGCACAGCTGCTCGTTGCACAATCAACCGCCATGGTGGTGGTAACCTGATGCACTTCTCCAGGAACCCCTCGTCCTGGATGTGGATCCACATGCCCTTAGGCACGTCCTGTAACACCGTCTCCAGACAACGACGTATATCATCAAAGTCACCTCCGGCCGCCGCCGGAGGAGCGTGCGATGGCCCTGCACCAGGGTCATCAAATCGGCAACTCCTCGCCGATCTCTTGGGCTCTGCTGGTGCCCCCGCGGCCTCATCCCGCCGACGCCTCCCTCCACGCGGCGGTCTCTCTAGCTCTCGCTGAGCCGGCGCTCTCTGGAACTCCACCTCACGCCCGCGAGGTGCCAAATCTGCACATGCACAAAACAACCAACACACAATCGTATCAGTATCTATCATCATAAATATAAACTGGTATATCAAAAAATACAACGTAAATCAAAACGTACAAAACTCAACATACCTCGGTCATCAAAAACCTCCCCAGGAGGCAATACCATGTCCGGGTCCCCCCGGAAGTCCACCCCAGCATAGGGGTATCGAATAATGACCTGCAGCATTTGCCGCCAGATTTGCGCCACCTGCGTAGTAAAATAATGCTCGCCTTCGCCACCACCATGGCGAACCAGAACTGCGGACCACCACCTCAATCGAGGCTCTTGCGCCCCAGGCGCCTCTAAAAGAACCCGTGGGCACAGCATCAGCAACCTCTCCAGAAACCAGGCTACCAGGATAGAGTCGAACGCAAACTCCCTGGTACCTGTGGACCGACAACGGTCCAGCTGCGCGATCATCCACGCATGCAGGGTCAAACCCCAGGCAAACCGCTCACGGCCCACCACCACCCTCTCCATCAATAGCAGCTCACCACCACTGATCCGGTGGGTCACCAGTGACCCGTACACCAGAACAATCATCGCCTCTACGCAACGATGCAACAACAAATATATCCCGTTGATACTCACTACAGTCCCAGACATGTAGTGCTCGTCTGAGCAATATCGCTCGGCGACATCCCGTAGATGAGTGTCCCTCGGTAGCACAGGCTCCGCCAGTAGCGGTGTCCCCTGGAAGGGGAGCCCAGTCAAGAAATAGATATCCTCCACCATAGTGAAGGGGATCTGCTCTCCTCGCACGAGGAAACAATGCAGATCTGGGCTCCACATATGGAGCAGGAACTGGAGTAAATACTCCTATGCCCGTATCAACGGGCACTCAAAAAACTTCAGCAACCCACTGGTTTCTATAGCCGCTCTAACCGCAGGCCCTGCATTGGCCACAGCATCTCGCAGCTACGACCAGTCTCGCTCGCGCCACCGCACATCCATAATCACTGCTAGCCACCTGCACACAACACAGAGTCCTATATCAGCTTATGCAACCATCCAATGCATCAAAAAGACTCATTTTTCACCTCGTAAAACTTGCCTCAAAGGCGCGTTTTCTTTACCCACAGGCGCGCACATATGCACACATGTTCACTACACAAGCGCGCATATCTGCGCGCCTGTTCATTCAACAGGCGCGCTCGCAAGCGCGCCTGCTCATTACACAGGCGCGCTCTTGAGTGCGCCTGTCCAAATTACAGTCGTGCATTAACGCGCGACTGTCCACCCCATAGGCACACCTTAAATTTCTACTCACGCGCACCAATGCACGTCAATTCTGAGGACAGGCACGCACGTATGCGCGCCTTCCACTGAATCGCCTGCACATGCGGGCCCACATCCTAAGAAAAAACCCCTAAAAACCCCTTGTACGGCCCCCATACCTACCCTACCCAAAAATTAGAAACCTATTTCTATGCAGGACGATCAGACCACTAACCTGAAGCTCGCACACCGTTAATCGGCTACCTCGTGCTCCCTGAATCACCCAATCTCCTCTGGATCTGCTCGGAAAATCACTATTGCAGCAAGTACAAATGAGGTGGCAATGTGGGCCCTACAGCTATATATAGGCCTTTTGGCCAAACTCCCACTCACCATTCCGAGAGCCTAAAGTGTCAGTTTTTCGAGCCGTCTTCAGCTACGGGATCAGCATCCCGCCACCTACATTTCAGCAGTCCCTGGGTCGCTTTTCATCATGAGCCCCCGGGGCGCCTCTTTTTTCATATCATGGTCAGGTACGCACGCGCATAGTCACATTTATCAAATACATGCTCATATATTTGATTCTCTTCAGATATTGTTCACTTTGGGTATTTGGTTGTTATGTGCGCAGGTACTTGCTCATCGGTCATCAACATCATCCCTTCAGGTATATATTCAGCACTGGCATGTAGTCTATCCCACTGTATTGCATTTACATTTCCAGTCACACCCTCTGATATTGGCATTTAGGATCCTCATTCCTGGCTCTGTAGTACCCACACCTCCATTTGCATCTTCGGTGCTGTAACCCGGTAGCATTCTCACCCACATGAGTTGTCCCATTCATAGCACCCTCTGGCACTTTTGAAACTCATGTTGTTTTTCATTACCCTTTAGGGATGGGAGTCCCGATAGTCTCACATCATGTCGTGAATCAGCCACATACTCTTTCTCTTCATTTTGCTAGCTTTCCCACATGGACTCCCAGATTATCTCTTTATGGTTCTATTTTTTACCTGCACCTCCGCAGGATCATGAGCCCTTCACTTCATCCACACTCTGTTCGCCCATCTGCGAACCTACCCTCATTTCACCTACCTCATACAGAAACTCACCAATGGGACCCCCACCCTTCATCAGTTTCCCAAGACAATTCTGCCCTCCCTGGGGCACGCATTTTACACCGGGGCACCCGTTTCTGTATTTGTACTTTTTTCCCCAAAATTATTTATTATTTATTGTACAAACACCTTTATTTCCAGTCCTTACATTCTTTGTCATCACCATTGGCGACTTGTTTTCTTTTGGCCACACGCAACCCATGTCACCCTTGGTTGGAGCATTACTTAACATTTACCCTTGCCGGCATCGTCCATGTCTTCAGAGTACTCCACAGGTCAGTTACCTCTACCCTCTGAATTTGTTCACCTTGTCCCGCCTCTGGCACAACTTAGCACCGGTCTTGTCGTCCCCCTGACACTCGACCTTGTTACACAGTTGCGGCCACTGTTTCTCTCATACATCCTCCAGCCAAGGGAAATCTTGAGTCATCCCACTTCTTGACTTCGTTCATGTACCTCTGCCACTTCCTCACCTCAGTAGATTCCACGGATCCCTTTTTGCTTCTGGGAGTCGCGTCCCCCTTTTGTCGACATCAGCACACTTTTCCAGAAGGGCGACAGTATCTTGATTCTCATTCTCTATTTTAATGAGAGATCTCGGATGGCACAGGGTGAAACACCATTGCTCCCTGCTGTCGTTGGCCCCCATCACATTCGACGCCAATACTCTCTCATGTTATGGTGGGTCTTACTTTGCGACTATTGCAATTATTTTTGTCATTTGCCGAAGACCTCTGAACTTGGTAGGGCCATCAATTCCCACATCATCGTCGTTGCTTATTACTGTGATCATTGCCTATTATTCAGAGTATGTTCCTTTGCAGAATTGTCTTCTGCCTTTATCATTACCGCCCCCGAGGGCGCTATAGTTGTCTACACCAACACTTTCGTCATCTTTTTTCAGAGTTACATAAAATAAGCATGGGGCATGCCCGCCTCGTTTGTACACAGTTGTATATTTTTTCTGCACGTCTCTCAGAAGGTCGGGTCCTACCGGTTCCTTTTTTCTCCAACGGATCGCTCTGAACGGTCCCACTATTGCTCTCCCTTACAACAACATTCTCAGTAGAAGAAACATTGATGTATTTCGGCTATACGTATGCTCCTAACCTCATCCATCAGGGGTCATCTGTTATCACCGAAATTTCGTCCGCACATGGCGACAAGAAATCCACATCATCAAAACAGCAATGAAGTCATTCATGGCACCGAATTAATTTCATAGCAGTCCAGAAGGGTCAAAAACTATACAAAGTAACCAAAATTGAAGGGCGCTTCACAGTAGTTTGGTGTGCGCACACATGCGCGGGACAAGAACGTACTCTACGCGCATGCACGCACGATGTGCGGCTGTCAACAACAAAACCCGCGCACCTACTAAAACGGCACATTTATGAATTGGCCGGCCTCTCAACCGCTTACGGACCGGCTCCCAATCTGATTTGACTCCCAAATCCGAGCCGAATCCGCAGGGTAGGCGGGTTAATGACCTAAGGAAGCCCTAAAGGGCCCCTTTTCACACTTTGAAGAGGTTACATAATCGCCCGAGAATCTGCTATAAAAATCCGTGAAGATGCATTGTTTTCGCAAGGAATTTCAGGCATTTTTATGCTACTCAAATTGTTAAGGACTCATTCTTTAACGATAACACATCGGCAGCATCGCTGGGAGTTCTTTCACTGCTATGCTCAGTTCTTCTCATTGTAAGGAAAGAAAACTTGTGAGGGCCTCAAGAGCCTTCTGTTGGGGGAAGAAGGAACCACAATTCTCTTCCTTCATCATGCTCCGATTTCATCAATTGACCAACTCAAAACCATTGGTGACATCTGTCTTTTTTGTTTTTTGGTGTTTGTTGTTTCTTTTCACAGTTTTAATTTGTTTTCAGTTGATATTAGCTTGTAGTTTGTTTTGTTTCCTCTAACCATTTCCTCCACAGCTGTCGTGCCCTGCAAGACCCAACAGGGCATGCAAGCACCCTCGATTTGCTCACCAGGTGACGAATTGGGTGCGAACACTTGTTGCCACGGTTGAGTTTGAGCTTGTTGCGGTGTCCATTGGGGATAGGGAATTGGAGAAAGACCCCATTGTTGTTGTTGATATTGTGTATTAGGGTCATAAAATGCATTGGGGTTTTGTGCTCTCCAAGGCCTCCTAGAAGGGTACAGTTGTTCCTATGAGACTCATCCTCCCCTATAAATGGCTTGTATCTCAAGCAAGTTTGGACACTCAAATGTGGGGTGCTCTAGTGTACACAGGCCACAAACTTCTATGGAATTTAATGGGCATTATTTCTCAGGGTGCTTCTTTCGACATTTAGGACAAAATATTGCAAAAACATCTTCTTCTTTCTTCTTTTTCAGTTTTAGGGTATCTAACTGGTTATTGATTGTGCTCAAGATGTTTTTTTTTAAGTTTTCCAATAAGTTTCTTAACTCGATTATGATGACAGTCCCTGAGTGTTGTATTAAATTTATATTAAAACGATATCTCAGTCCTTTACCTGTTTTAGCTTGTCCTCTTGAGTATCTCCTACAGTAATCTGCAATTTCTGCAAAGGGTTTTTGGTGCACGTCTCCTGAACTTAACAAATTTAACACTTCTATGCAATCATCTATAAGACCTTTCAAAAATATTGTTCTTACTACAGTTGGGTCTGTGTTGAATAATTTTGATTTCTGATAGTTTTATAAGAACCTTTCTAAGTAGTCTTCAATGATTTCATCTTTTGTTTGCTACATTTTGAAAATGTCATTTTTAGCATTATCCTTACAATAGTCTTGGTATTTCCGTTAAAATGTTTCTTTCATCTGATCCCGACAGAGAATTGTATTTTCTCCCAAGCTCATGAACCATCTCAAGGCTGAGTCTTTTAATGTGGCTGGAAAGAGATTAAGTTTTTGGGCATCATCTGAGTAGTTATAGATTCTACATAATATGTCAAACTCAAATAAAAATAAGTCTGGATCTTCAGTTGGCATACCTCTGAAAGTGGGTAACGATGAAAGTGGGATGTTCTTCATGATAATGTTTATGGAAATATCCAATATTGGGAACCCAAAGGTCTAAGTCTCAGTGGCTACGTTTTCATTTCCTTCTTCTTCTGACATTTCTCTAGGAATCTTTCCTCCACTAGTAGATGGTTCAGAAACTGGATTTTGTGTGTCTTCTAAACATTCAGTTCCCTCAACAAACTCACGTTCTATCTGCCCCAATGTTGACTCTTCAGTTCTAGGTTATTCTTCTGGAGCCTCACTGGCTTCCCCTGAACTACCTCCTAGCGGAGTTTTTCTTGCACCAATGTCAGTTAAATTAGTGTGGGGGTTTGTTTTCAAGTCTTTAGATCTTACAAATCTACCCTGGTTATTTCTATATCTATGCATAAAAATAAAATTTGATATTTACTTAATTAAAATCTTAATGAAAGGTAAGAAGGAAACCTGGATTTGGAGAACACCACTCTAGTGGCCGCGTGGCTCTTCACTCACGTCTTAAACGTTTTATCCTCCTCCCTCAAGCGGCCCTTAAAATCATTCAAAAACTATGCAAACAATCTAAGCTGAAATCACTTCCTATCGTTTGCAACTCCCCGACAACGGCGCTAAAATGTTGTTCTACTTATATGATTAGTATAATGCACTCATTAATTGTCAATCCGGGATTCGTAATCAATAAAGTTACAACACACCAGTAAGAGAGGTAATTATAATGTCACGATTATAGACTAATCTAGATTATGCATGCTAGAAATAAAGCAAACTGTCAAACTGAAATGCACTTTGGTTGTCCTTCACAGAGAAGCTACCTACTCCATTATGGCACATGAAACTATGATATGGAGTCTTTTGATAAATCAACTCTGTTATCTGACCTAGAAAGATAATTATGCAATCACACTTTGAAAAGGAAATCACACATCAATCATCAAGGCATAGCATGGATAGTTCAATAGCCAATAAATTGGTATGTTGTGGTTCACAATAATCTATTGTGAACTTCACTAGTTATTTTCCAAAAGGATTTGAATATTGAATCCAACTTCTATGTTTACTAAGGGAAATCAAATTCATAGAAACATGGCATATGAAAAAACAAAGTAATTGAAGATCTTATGCAATCATGTAATCAAAATCCTAAACTGAATTGTACTACTAACATCTGAAACTGTCA
The DNA here is from genome assembly GCA_009831015.1 of Picea engelmannii. Lineage (NCBI taxonomy): Eukaryota > Viridiplantae > Streptophyta > Pinopsida > Pinales > Pinaceae > Picea > Picea engelmannii. Next base: position 154,945 of record ML796807.1, on the reverse strand, counting down.
GAGATGATGAAATAAATTTGAGAAATCAAAGCTTACAGATAATCTAATAATTACACTATTGAAATCAAATGCTAATACTAATCTACAAGGATGTTGAACTTTGTTGGGCGGTGGGCCCTTGCTGCTTCAATAGGTGAGTGACTGGGTTCTACATTAAGTTGGTCTTCAATCTACACATCACTCTTATTCAAATCTCAAAACATGAAATTAAACTATACTAACAACTCAACTCACATTCATTCGTAAATGATCAAGACATGGAAATAAATGATATTCTTCTATTAAAATTCAAACTCACGATATGTTCTACAATATGAAACGTTGCTTCACATGTTGTGTTATGCTATCTTTCTATATCTCCCCCACTATCCTTGCCACAACTATTTAAACAGTCTCAGTCGTGAAACACAAGGAGGTGAGATCTTTAGCAGATCAGTAATTGTCAAATTTATCCATTCGGTTACATATTTTATGCTTCATCCTCATGACACGAAGTGTATGAGGATGAAGCAATAATCAAACTAGCTTAAGATAGTCTTGCTAGAACTTTAATAAACATTCAAAAATAGGCACAATATGGAGCTAAACTTGGCATGCTCTATTTCTTGTATTAGTACAGGATCGTGACAGGTGAGATATGGTAAATAGTATCAGATCCGAACAACATGCAATTTGTTGGTACCGGACTAGAACAGTCTGTTGATGTTGGTACCAGACTAGAACAGTCTGTGGACAATGGTACCGGATCACGACAGTGAATGATCTAGTGCATAAGTATCGAATGGTTGGGCTGACATAGAAGTGTCAGACTTGTCCAAAGGTCAAAGGCTTATGACCTTATAAGTGATTGGAAGTAGTGTTCCTTGTCATTTATCCAAGATTAGGTAGTCCAAAAAGGTATAAATGAGGGTTATAATATGGTAATAGGGATTTCAATTTAGAGGCTCAACAATATTCAATGGTCATTGGCTCTCCTACAAGAGAGATATCTTATATAAGACATCAAGGATGAATATAATCAAGAAATATATGCTTGGTATGATTTTGAGGCCGATTGTGATGCTTGGTATATGGATAGTTCTCATTTTTTGGATGACAACCACTTTCATATTTTATTTGATGACCCTACTCTACATTTTGTAGAGAACCTCAATGTGACAAATCCAGAGCCAGTTATGATTACTAGTGACCAGCCTGCGTATTCTACAATGGTATTGTTCCTTGCAGATTCAACTTTGACCCTTTCCCACTATGTGGATGGATATTCTTTTTTGATCCACATGATAGGTGTCGGTATTAGGAGCATCATTTTTAGTTGGTTATTGGATGCATATATCTTTCACGTGGATTTCACATGAGCACTTGGACATGGGACCCTAGTTAACAATGGCGGTTGGACTACTTCAACATGTTGGCTTTCATTTCTCAATGGGACCTTGGTTCTCTAGTATACTTCATCACTATGGTCCACACTTATCCATGGGACCCTGGTATATGGTTGTACATCAAGCATTGAGGACAACGCTTTAATAAGGGGGATGGAATGTTAGGTTGCTAGCTAGGTAGTGGGGTGGGGGGCGGGGGGGGCAAAGGGCCCATAGTGATAATAGTGGAGGCCATTCAATGCAAGGTGGAATAGGTCCACTATATTATTAAATAAGGTCCACTATGGTAGTTAGATATAATAAATGTAAGAGGAATTCTTAGAATGTTCTACTTCTAGAAGGTTCCTCCTCTAGAATGTTCTTAGGTGGTTGGTAGCACTATATAAAGGGGTTCAAGAAATGTAATGGGATATGAAGAGAAGTATTGTATTTGGAGAAGTACATCAATAGGAGGAAGACCCCTCGAAGAGGAAATTGAACATGAGAGGATCCCTTCCATAATAGGATCCATTGTATGGTGTTTCCCTACCCTAAGGGTTTGATTTAATAAAGTGGTGGTTTTATATATTGTTCTATGAATCTTTGTGGTGTTTATATATGCAAGTATTGGGTACTCAACACATATCCAAGGGAGTGCTTAGAAATCATATGCTGGATTATTTTGATAAGATTATCAAAGTCATTCCTAGGTATTTTACTTGTGAATATAGGTTTAATATGGTCTATCAATACCATATTATACTATTAATGCATTTTACTGGAAAAGAGCCCTTCAATATACCTTTCTATCTGCTTAGAATCCTTGGTAAGATGTCAAATAAATTTCAAGACAATTCCAAGTAGGTGGATACCATCATTTTCCATTCTAGTCTAATCAAGATGTTATTGTTAGAAGAACTGAAAAGGACTCATAGTGATTGGGATTCTTTCTTAGTTGCATCAGGATTTCAATCAAAGGTTTTCAACACACCACAAACAAAGAGAAAGACACTTACCTCTATTGAAAAAAAAGTGCACACAGAGTCCAGTAAAAGGAGGAAGATGGTTAAAAAGGATAAATCATCTCAGTCAACTGATAAGGTAAGTGAGGGCCCTTCACAACCTCTTGATGAAGAAACTTCTCCTATGGAAAAATGTTCACCTATGGAGACATCCTCTATAAAAGCAAGAAATATGAAGGGAAAAAAACTTTTATTTCTCCACCTGTTGTTGAAAACATTTGCTATGCCTAAAATACCATTCACCGGAGTAGCAACAGAGCAACATATCTATGTGGAAGAGGGTGCATCCAGAGCACCATCTCAGCAAATAGTCAAAACTAAGCCTCTTAAAGATCCAACATAAATTATTGAGATCAAGTCTCCTTCTGATGAAAGAAATCCCACTTTCAAAAGACTCGAGAGGAATTTGATATATGTAAGGGCTAAGAATAAACAGTTGAAAAAGGAAAATCTGCATGTCAGGATTTAGCTAAAGAAAACTATAGATATGAGTGAAAAAAGTGTTATAGAGGAAAAGCATTGGGTTAAGAGATCCTTACCTCTGCATAGGAAAATAAAGAGTGTGTATAGGCATAATATAGCTTATCAAGCTGAAAAAAGGAAGTTGAAGGAGGAAGTGCAACAGTTGAAGGAACGGATTGCAAAACAAAACATGGACATGTTGACTCGGGCAGCCAATAGAAGACGAAGATAAAGAATCATACCTGCATTAATATAATTAGTTTTTCTATGGTGTCTTATATATGAAGGCTTATAACCCTAAGGAGTATTTTTGTCTTATCTTGCTATAATTATTCCCATATGTTATTTTTGTAAGTCACTTTCATAATTTATAGGTTGTAGCAGGAATTAAAAAAGGTTTTAAGACTTCTTGCACACTTTTGGTATCATTTTCTATGTGTTGAAGGTAAAATTACATCTATAGGAAAGTTCATAGTGCATCCTAGTGAAGGCACTGGAAACTGCTAAACCTGGAACAGTTTGTAGTGAAATCGTTGTGAACTTGACAGTTAGTTGGAATTCGAACAGTAGGAGAGTTGCCACCTATCAAAAGAGATTCGAGTAACTCCTCAGAGATCAGTTAGACATCAAGGGACACTTGTTCCCAAGATACATCTCCATCAAATCTTCATGCAATGAGTTTGTTGCATTTGTATTTATTATTTCCAACAGACTCCTGAAATCTAGCAGATTGTTAGATGTTGGTTTATTTGTCTGCTACCACACCTCTTCTAGGTGAAAAATCTAATGAAGGATTTAGGTGGTGAGTCCTAGAGGAACATTTGATGTTATTTTCTATTTAAGATGTAATCTAGCTCCATAGGGGGGTTCGAGTGGTTTTTTGTGAGACTCATATTACTCTTTCAGACTATAAAGTTTTCCAGATGATGTATGTACAAATTTAAGACTCTTCAATGGTTAATGATAATATTTTCTTCTACTATTACATGCTATCCTTCTATCGTTTTTTTATGTTGTCTACTGGTAAATGATTTACCTTTAGTACGTGTTTCTATGGGATTACAGTGATTGATTTATTGTGTTTTTCGATGCAAGTGTTGTCAAAACATATCATCTTGTTAACCTGGAGGTTCCTTGTTATTAATATTTCCTCTATATGTGTACCAGAGTGCCTGAAGTATTTTGGTTCATATATTCACATTTTATTATTCATTATTCCATCTTTTCATTGTTATCCTTTAAATTGATCAGACATTGTTCAAGCCTTACTTGTTGAAGTATGTTTTATGGATATTTTGTGATGATATTTTGAACTCCGTTTCTCATTCATTCGCTAAACCTAAAACTAGAAATCTTATCTTTTACAAAACTACAAATTTATTATGGGTATTGGGCTCACACCTATAGCAGTCTAGGTGACATTTCTAGTGCTAACATTTATGGCACCATTGTCGGGGAGGCAAAATTGAAGAACTTTCCCTGGGATATTCGACAAGGATACTACTGTTGATAAAATATGATGTTGAGATAAAATATAGGCCTGCCATTCCTGACAATGTTAAGCACTGGAAGGTTTTTGAAGATGATGAAGAATTGAAGAAGTTTTTGGAGACAGTGGATAAATTTTCTAACCTTCATATTGACCAAGATTCAGATGATGGTTAGAATTTGCATGCTGATAAATTTCTAAACAAAATTGTAGATCATAAAATTGTTCAATTGTCTGGTAATCACATTCCTAATGGGATGGTTCCTTTAGAGAGTCTCTTTGATAATAATGATGGTGTTGTTAAAATGAGCAGTTTTAAAGAAAATGCAAACCTGGTAGACTGTAATTTAGGCACTGAAAAAGAGACCAAATATGTAAAATTGTCCAAAAGTTTATCAAAACATCAGAGGGTTGAATATGTCAAATTGTTAAAAAAAGTTTTTGATGTGTTTGCATGGAAGTATGAAGACTTGAAGACTTATGATACCAGCATCATTGAGCATAGGATACCTTTAAAACATGACACTAAGCCATTTAGAAAAAAACTCAAGAAGATTAATCCAATGTTATTTCCTATTATGGAGAAAGAGGTTCAGAAGTTGCTTGATGCTCAAATCATTATACCTCTGAGGTATTCTAATTGGGTAGCTAATTTGGTCAGTGTCAGAAAGAAGAATCCTTATATCACGCTTTGCGTTAATTTCATGAATCTAAATAGGTGTTCTAGAAAGGAAAACTACCCTTTATCCAAGATGGAACACATTTGAAAAGGGTGATAGGATCAAATGAGGATTTCAATGATTGATGGGTTTTCAGGATACAATCAGATTTATGAATTTCAATAGGACAGAGAGAAGACAACATTTACCACTCCCTAGGGTAAATTCATGTATGCCAAGATGTCATTCAGTCTTATGAATGAAGGGAAACTTTCCAGCATGCAACGGACATTGCATTTATTGGGGAGAAAGACAAGTTTGTGGTTATCTATCTAGATGATATTACAGTGTTTTCCAATTCTGATCAAGAACATTACCAACATCTAAGGAAAGTGTTTTTGAATCACATAAAGTATGGTATGTCTCTAAATCCAAAAAAATAGTTTTTTTTTCCATGAAGGAGGGTAAGTTGCTAGGACACATTGTCTCGGCTAAGGGTGTGAAGATTAACCCCAATAGCATAGAGGCTATCAAAAATATTTCTATTCCAAGGTCTAAGAAATAAATTCAGTCTTTCTTAGGTAAAATAAACTTTTTGAGGATATTTATATCTAACTTTGTTGATTTAGTGAAATTTATTCCTGTCATGTTGAGAAAAGGAAATGAAGTCAAGTGGACACCATAAGCTAGGAGTTATTTTGAGTAGATAAAGTAAGAATTGGTTAATTCCCCTCTTCTAATAAGTCCTGACTACTCAAAGAAATTTCTGATTTTTTCCTTTGCCTCTAATGATACACTAGTTTTTGTCCTTCTTCAGAAGAATTCAAATGGTATGGAGCATCCTATTTCCTTCTTCAGTAGAGCTTTGAGAGATGTTGAAATTAGGTATGATATGATGGAGAAGCAAGCGTATGCTTTAGTCAAATCTCTTAAGGCTTTCAGGGTGTATGTTCTTCACTCAAAAATCATTGCTTATGTTACCTCAAGTTTTTTTAAAGAAATCATGATTCAGACTGATATCCATGGGAAAAAAAGAAAGTGAATTGCTAAGATTTTAGAGTTTGATCTAGAGGTTAATCCCACCAAGATGATAAAAGGTCAGGGATTAGCTAGGTTTCTAGTTGAATCAAATTGTAAATCATTGGGAGTGAATTTCATGGGCACTAACTCTGTAAATCAACAGTCGGAAATTCAGAACAACGGCCTACAAATTAACTCAAAGTTGGCAGAATGCAGCTGGTAAAAGATGTCATCTATTTCTTTCAAAATTTGCAGCCTCATGTTGGACTTGAAAAGGATAAGGTAATATCTCTAAAACTCAAGGTAGTCAAGTATTTCATAGTTGATTAGATCTTATATTGGAAGGATCCTTCTGGGATTCTATTAAGATGTTTAGATCTGGAGGAGGCAAAGAAAATTATGATTGAATTTCATGGAAGTTTATGTGGAGTCCATCACTTCTAGAGAACCACAGCATACAAGATACTTTGAGATGGATATTTATGTCCTAACATATTCACTGATGTGTGTGAAAATATCAAAACATGTGACAAATTCCATAGATTCTCAGGTAAACTGCAGCTCAAGACTTTGCCTCTAAAACCAATTTTGGTATCTGGTCCTTTCCAGCAGCGGGGATTAGATTTTATTGGAGAAATTCATCCATCCTCTAGTGATCAACATCGTTGGATTCTGACTGCTACTGATTAATTTATGAAATGAATAGAATCCATTCCCACCAAGAATGAAACACACAAAGTAATCATCGGTTTCTTAGAAGATATTTTGTGAATATTTGGTTGCCGAAATAAAATTGTCATTGATAATGCAACAACCTTCAAATTTGATCCCCTCATGAAGTTTTGGGAAAAATTTAGCATTCAGCTTATCCATTCCACTCCATATTATCCTCAAGGTAATGGCTTAGTAGAGTCCTCCAATAAAATCTTAGTGAAGATCATCAAAAAGTTGTTGGAAGACAACAAAAAGTCATGGGATTCTAAGTTGAAGTTTTCCCTCTGGGAAGACAAAGTAACAACTAAGAGATCAATTGGTCCAACACAGTTCCAATTGGTTTATGGAACAAAATTTGTTTTCCCTGCACAGTTAGCTTTATTTGTGGCAACATTTCTTCAAAATAAAGAAGGGAACTTGATGACATGGTCGGAAGGATGCATCAACTTGTGGAAGTGCAGAAAAATAGAGAGAATTTGTTTGACAAAGCACAAAATCATCAATGGAAAATTAAAGAATTTTTTGAGAAGAATGTAAAAAGGGAATATTTCCAGCTTAGGGACCTGGTGATCAAGTGGGATGCTCAAAGGTAGGATAACGGAAAGCATGGTAAGTTTGAAGCTCTATGGGTAGGCCCTTTTAATATTTATGAAGTATTGTACAATAACACTTTTAAGTTGTATAACTTGGAGGGTGTCTGAAATTTATGGTGGCCCGGTCAATGGGAATTTTCTCAAAAAATACTTTTACTAAAGTCATGGGTGGATTAATTACATTTGTAAATAGCGGTGTGTTTAGTTAGTTTTTTTTTTTTTTTAATAATGACTCAATGCCCAATGGATAAGGAATTTTAACTACAATGACCTTGGAGCCTCATAGGGAGGTTTCCATCCCCTGTGGAGCCATATGTTAACACATAGGATGTATAGGAGTCAAGGTTTTTCAAATTAAAAAAAAAAAAAATTGTTAGTTTAGTCTCAAAAGGATACCTTTAGTCTTTTCCAGTCATGTGGTCAATCCTTCTTGTATGAGTCATTTGTTTAAGATTGTAGGTTTGAGTCATAGGGTCATGTTCTCAAAGGTTCTAATTCATGTTTCATGTCAAATAAATCATGTTTTTATTTTCTCTTAAATATAGAAGTCGATCAGAGTCCATTTATGAAAGTCTTGGTGTCATGATGATGGTTGTCATCATTAGCAAAAAAGGGAAATTATTGGTCATATCTCTTTAGTTTAAAGGTCATCATCATCAAGTTTTGTGTCCCAAAAAGGTGTACAAAGGATTTTTAAGTCACATATGACCGTTTGGGAGTCGTTTCATGTGTCTAATCAACTTGCTGCAAACTCTCCTAAAAGTTTGCAACAATTCAAAAGTACCACATGCACTAAATCACATATGATCACAATTTGGGAACATGGAAGTTAGTAGATTCTTGTTTTCATTGCCATCTCCTCATCAATCATCTCTAAAGGGTCGGTTTCAAAAGGAGGATTTATCATTTCTTATCTTCATTTCTTAGATTATGCATGTACTGGAATAGTTTGCAGCGCACTCACTGTGAAATTGACAGTTAGTTGGAGTTTGAGCAGTAGGAGGGTTTCCACTTGCCATAAGAGGTTCGACTAACTCCTCAAAGATAATTTAGACATCAAGCAACACTTGTTCCCAAGATCCATCTCGATCAAATATTCATGCAATGAGTTGGATGCAGTTGTATTTATTATTGCCAATAGCCTCTTGAAATCTAGCAGCTTGTTAGATGTTGGTTTATTTGTCTGCTACCATGCCTATCCTAGGTGAAGAATCCAATGAAGGAGTTAAGTGGAGATTCCTAGAGGAACATTTTATGTTATTTGTTATTTAATATGTAATCTAGCTCCATAGGGGGTTCGAGTGGTTTTTTATGAGACTCATATTACTCTTTCATATTGTAAAGTTTTCCAGATGATGTATGTACATATTTAAGGCTCTTGAATGGTTAATGATCATCTTTTCTTCTACTGTTACATGTTATCCTTCTCTCTTGTTTTGATGTTGTGATGTAGGAGCATTGTCAACCAAATCCACATGGGATGAAAACACAATGCTTAGCGTGCCTTTTGAGTAAAATTCTAAATTTTGAAAGATGGTGTATCTCAGAGAACTTTTGAGTAAAAGATGAATCAGAGAAGTTAATGGGAGGAGGTTGAATGATCACGTCAAAACCAGAAGATATGAGATCGTCCTTTAGTTATTTGATTTTGGCGTGGATCTAAAAATTCACCTTAAATTGTCTATCATAGACGTTTATGTAATAGGACTTAAGTAGATATAGAATTTAATTTCGATCAAGTAGGTAGGTGGAGGAAACCTGAGAGGACCTCTTGTATAAGTAGGTGCATTGTATACCTGAATAAGGTTAGTAGTAGATTAGTAGGAGATAGTCGTTACTGAATGTAAGTTGTTTCAAGATGTAGCCATTTTACATTTGAAGGAATATAATAGAGGGATATTGACCCAATGCATGGTGTTGCTATTATTTACAGTTTCCCTGTTATTTTATGTTTTCATAAATCAATGACTTGTGTCATTAAGCATATAAACTGTGAAGTATTTAGATAAGTTTCAATTGTTTTTCTTCATTAATCTCATGCAAGGTGTGCATATAGTTCGCAAGGAGTGCGTTGACGGAACCTATTTTGACTCACAATCTCAGAAGAGATAGCGTGAAACTTCCATTGCAAAGAGTGCAAAGGGACTATTGCAAAGTGTGCACTGTCGCCCGCAAGAAGTTAAGTCTTGTGTAGGAATCTATTGCAAGGAGTGCACAGATTGGAATTTTGACTAAGTGTCAGAGTAAACCCTCTAAGGAGTCAAACGGTTTGAGAGATAAATATCAAGAGAGATAGCGGGGAGAAATATTCAAAGGGAGTGAAGCTCTGAAGGTTTCACGAGTCACTGGCTAAGATCCATCCAGGAGGGAGTGGGATAGTTCCAAATCATTGGATCTGGGAAAAGTGCATGACTTTTAATTCTCTGCATGCACATATGAGCAAGGATTCGCTAAAGTCCCGAAGAGGTCAGGGAACTTCCATCATCAATAGAGGGACAGGCGGTGTAATATCCACAACTCTAGAGCAAAATCACTTCGAAATTTTTGTGGACAAGGAGAAAGCGAAATCGTCGAAGAGCCAAAGGCTAAAGTAGATCCAGGTCATTGGTTTCCAAGAGATACATGTCGACAGATATGAGAATTCGGGAAAAATTCACTTCAGAGGATTCCAAGTGTGGAGTGTGACAAACTCTCGAAGTCCTGAAGGTCGAAGCAGATCACAACTATCCATTACAGAGAGCACGCGGCGAGAGATCTAGAATTTCGAAGGCTTAATGCTTTGAAAGGAAGTCGATGTGAGCGGAGAATATCTAGACTGTAGATCCAGAAGGACACATGGTGAGAATCCATCACCTTTGAGTGAAACCACTCTCATAGGAATGAGTGCGCAAGATTTGGAAACTCCCGAAGCCCGAAGAGTCGAAGTGGATAGTGGTCGTCGGATCAAGAAGGACACTCATCAACACATCATGTACTTTGGGTGTAAGGACTTCAGGAAGAAGAAAGCGTAGGAGTTTGAAACTCCCAAAGCTTGAAGAGTCGAAGTTAATCATATCCCTTGATCTATGGGAGACATGCGTCTATAGATTTTGAACTCCGAGTGAAATCTTTCTGGGAGAAAGTGGGCATGGAGAAGTCGAAACATCCGAAGGCCGAAGTCCCAACATGGACTAGAGTCATTTATTTGAGGTGGGCGCATAGCACCTAATCTGGAACTTCGAGTATGGATAATTCCGGGGGAAAGCAGATGTCGAAAGTGTCAAACTCCCAAAATGTGGAGTCCCAAAGTAGATCTTGATTGTTGATTGTGAAGGAGGTCGAGGAACATTGATCTAATCTTGGTTGAAGGTTCTGAAGTTGCGAAGCGCCAGGAGGTTAAGCCATGGGTCATAGAGCAAGATCACAGGAGAGGAAGGAGCTAGTGCCTATCAATGTGAGATTGGGAACAAGGTGCTAAGAGAGCAGGACCTGTGGATAGCCGTTGATCTGAGAACATAAAATCGACGGTGAGGAATCATTGCGGGGAGAGGAGGAAAAATTAGCGGATGTGCTAGTTCGCAACCCGCTATTTACTAGTGTCGTTGATCGTCAGGACAAAGGATCAACGATCGCTATTTAAAGGAGATCGGGTAAGCACTTTTCAGATTGTGGGGACAGATCTCTCCGATAAAGAGAGAGCACGTTGGCAGCCCACAATTTCTGTGAACCGTCGATCGATGGATAAATCGGTAACGACCAGATCGTGACCATGAAAACCTTGAGGGTGATAACAGGGTCTGTGTTCGTTTGAGTTTGAGACCAGCAAGGTCCCGAGGAGCTGATCCAGCTCAAGAATATTTATTGATTCTTAATCGGGAGGTCGATCAACCCCGAGGGAGAGTAGGGGGGTCTGTGTCAAGTGGTATCAGAGCCTAAAAGAACTCAAATTTGTACTTTGTGTGTGAGAACTAGTCAGCACAATGCCACCGAGGAGACACATGGAGACACCTGTAACCAATCGAGTTGTCGAAAGGAAAATGAGGGAACTGTGTGCGAGGTTGGAAGCAATGGAAGAAGAACAGAGGAGAGCACCTGATGTTGGAGACGTAAGTGAGGCAAAAAGTGAAGAGACAGAGGTTGAAGAAGTTGCGGGGGGGATGCTGTCAAAGAATGCTTACTGAAAGTTGTTGTGAAGTTGGGAGCTAGAGCAAACATAGACATACCAATGTATGAAGGCAATTTGGATGCTGAAGAGTTTTTGGACTGGATAAGGTCCATGGACAAGTATTTTGATTATGAATATTTCGTTGAGGACAAGAAGGTGAGAAATGTTGTCACCAGACTAAAAGGACATGCAGACTATGGTGGGATGAACTACAGGGTGACAGATGAATCAAAGGTAAGAAAAATATTAGGAGTTGGGATAGAATGGTAGCCAGGCTGAAGCCTAAGTTCATGCCCAAGGATTGTCAGATAAATTTGTTCAGGAGGATGCAAAAACTGAGACAAAAGGGAATGACATTGAAAGAGTAAACATAAGAGTTTTACAAGTTGAACAGAAGGACTAGATAGAGGGAGAGAGATGAAGAGAAATTTCTTAGGTACATAAATGGCCTGAGATATGAAATCTAGAATAAAATTAGCATGATGTCAGCGAGGACAGTAGAGGAGGCATATCAATATGCACTGAAATCAAAGGAGAAGTTGGCCATAAGACAAAGCCATCGAGACAGAGGTAGAATCTTGAACAGACATAAAGGAGTTGTCCATGATAAGGCACAAAAACCCAAGGGTGAGGATGAGAAAACCCAGTCACTCAGAAAGAGGAGGAAGCTTTAGAGGGAGACAACTTGGTGGAAGAAATTATTTTTCCAGAGGAAGAGGAAGAAGTAGAGGAGGAGAGATAATATGTTATACCTATGGAAAACCAAGGCACAAGTCTTGGGAATGGCCCGAGAGAAAGAAATAAAGAGGAGGTGAAGATCACATTTCAGAAGCACAGAAAAGGAATGTTGAAGCAGAAGGTGAAAAGAATGGAAAATATCTAATGTTGAGGAAGGTTCTCTTGGAGCCAGAAACAAAAGTTGAAAAACCAGTGAAAAGGAATAGTTTGTCCAGGACATCTTGCAAGACTAAAGACAGAGTATGCAAGATGATAATTGACAGAGGGAGCATTGATAATCTAGTATCCACAAAGATGGTGGAGAAATTGGAGTTGGAGACAACCGCACATCCAAATCCATATAAGGTCTCATGGTTTCAAAAAGAACACCAGGTAATGGTAACTAAACAATGCCTTGTTGAATTTAAAATAGGTGGATATAGAGAAAAGATTATGTGTGATGTAATTCCCATGGATGTATGTCATGTTTTTTTGGGAAGACCATGGAAGTTTGACAGGAATGTCATTCATGATGGGAGAAATAACACTTACACTTTGGAAAAGAATGGTAGGGCACACATGTTGTTGCCAATAGAGGAGAAGAAAGTAAAAGAAGAAGCCAACACAAGCATACTTCTCATGAGTGGGAAGGAACTCCTGAGTGAAGTCAAGAAGGAATAGGAGATGCAGTTTGTTGTGGTGAGGAAACCTAGACTTTTCCTTACAAGTACTTCGATGGACGATTTTCCTGAAGAAGTTCAGAGGCTGTTGGAGAATTTTGTTGACATAGTAGTGGATGAGTTGCCTAACTCATTTCCACCCATCAGAAGTATCAACCATCATATTGACTTGATACCAGGAGAAAGTCTGTTGAACAAAGAAGCATACAGATTGACACCTCAAGAGAATGAGGAGGTAAAGAAACAAGACCACGAATTATTAGACAAGGGTTTGGTTAGAGAAAGATTGAGTCCATGCGCAGTACCAACTGAGTTGAGTCCAAAGAAGGATGGAGGATGAAGAATGTGTACAGACTCAAGAACCATAAACAAGGTCACCATCAGGTACATATTTCCTTTGCCTAGGATGGATGGCTTAATGAATTTCTTAAGTGGAGAATTTATTTATTAAAGGTAGATTTGAAAAGTGGATATCACCAGATAAGAATGACAAAAGGTGATGAGTGGAAGACAACCTTTAAGACAAATGAGGGGTTTTATGAGTGGCTTGTTATGCCACTTTTCTTAACAAATTCCCCAAGTACTTTTATGAGACTGATGAATGAAGTGTTGAAGGATTTCATTGGTAATTTTGTGATTATATATCTGGATGATATACTGGTCTTCAATAAAATTGAAGAAGAGAATTTGTGACATCTGACATTAGTGATGAGGAGACTATAGCAAGAGAAGTTGTTGATAAATTTGAAGAAGTCCTATTTTATGAAGACAAAACTCATTTACTTGGGTTTTGTGATCTCTTCAAATGAATTGAAGATGGATCCCGAGAAGGTCAGAGCAATCAAAGAATGTCCATCACCAAGGAGTGTGTTTGAAGTGAGAAGCTTCCATGGATTAGCCAGTTTCTATAGGAAGTTCATTAGAAATTTCAATGGAATTTGTGCACCGGTGATGGGTATAGTGAATAAGAGACACAAGTCTTTTAAATGGATAGAAGAAACTAAGAAGAGTTTCAATATATAGAAGGAGAAGATAATAGAATGACCAATTCTGGTCTTGCCAAATTTCGGTAAAACATTTCAAGTAAGGTGTGATGCGAGTGGAGTTGTAATTGGAGCGGTTTTGAGCCAAGACAATAGGCTTGTTGCATATTTTAGGGAGAAGTTGAATGAGACTAAGGGAAAGTAATCCATGTATGAAAATGAATTTTATACCATAATTCAAGCCTTGAAGAAATGGAGGCACTACCTTGCTCCAAAGGAATTTGTCTTGTATAGCGATAACCAAGCTTTACAATTCATAACCAGCCAGGAGAAGTTAAACCAGAGACATGCTAAGTGGATAGAGTTTATGCAAAATTTCACTTTTGTCATTAAACATATTTTTGGTAATGCTAACAAAGTTGTTGAAGCATTAAGCAAGAGATGTCTGATTCTACAGGAATTCCAGGTCAAGACCTTGGGGTTTGAACACCTTAAGAATATGTATTGTGATGATCCTGATTTTAAGGAAGCATATGAAGAATGTGAAAATCTTGTGCTCAGAGACATAATCCAGTGGACAGAGTGCATGATTCAATATGGATTGTTTTTTAAAGGTTGCTAATTGTGCATACCAAGGTGCTCAATGAGGGAAAATATGTTGAAGGAAAAACATAGTGGAGGTCTAGCAGGACATTTCAGCCATGACAAGACATTTGCACAATTGAACATGTCATACTATTGTCTAGGTATGAGAGCAGAGCTAAAGAAATTTGTGAACAAATGTAATATTTGCCAATATGCAAAATGAAATAAACAGAACACTGGATTGTATCAGCCACTGCCTATTCCAGATAAGCCTTGGGATGCAATAAGCATGGATTTTGTGTTGGGATTTCCAAGAACCCAGAGGGGGAGTGATTCCATATTTGTTGTGGTTGATAGATTTTCAAAGATGGCACACTTTATGGACCAGTGATGCAACAATGTTGCAAATTTTTTTTTCAAGGAAGTTGTGAGACTTCATGGATTGCCCAAGAGTATTGTCTCAAATAGAGACACTAATTTTTTTGGTCATTTTTGGAGAACATTATGGAAGAAGCTGGGGAAAGAACTATATTTTAGTTCATCATATCACCCTCAGACAGATGGACAAACCGAGTTGGTAAATAGGAGTTTAGGAAATTTGTTGAGAAGTTTGGTCACTGAACATCATAGCCAGTGGGATCAAATTCTGTCACAAGCAGAGTTTACATATAATAACTCACCAAACAGATGTACAGGAAAAATCCCATTCCAGATAGTCTATGGGATGATTCCAAGAGGGGTATTAGAGTTGAAAGACATGGAGCAGAGTGAGTTCAGAAGTGTTGGAGCATAAGACTTCGCTGCAGAAATGTAGAAGCTTCATAATAAGATCAGGGAGCAGTTGCAGAACAACAATGCAGAGTATAAACGTAGAGTTTATAAGAACAGAAGAGAACTCCAATTTGAGGTGGGAGATCAATTCTTAGAACACTTGAGAAAGGAAAGGTTCCCAAGAGGAACATATAACAAGATGAAGTTGAAAAAGATTGGACCATGCAAAATCCTAAGAAAATTTGGTAACAATTCTTATGACATAGAGCTGCCAGAGGATGTGGGAATATCACCCATATTCAACATTCTAGACCTGTATCCTTACAGGGAAGATGACACAGAGATATCATAATATCAAG
Source organism: Picea engelmannii (assembly GCA_009831015.1). Lineage (NCBI taxonomy): Eukaryota > Viridiplantae > Streptophyta > Pinopsida > Pinales > Pinaceae > Picea > Picea engelmannii. The sequence goes on along the minus strand of ML796807.1, from coordinate 139,383 downwards.
AGAAGATTTAGTGGCAGAAGCATATGCCTTTAGAAAAAAATCCATAGATGGATAAGATCATTGATCAGAGGATTGGCAAGAAGACAAGGAGGAAGACCTATTTTGAGTATGTGGTCAAGTGGAAGGGAAACCCGATAGAATATGTCAGTTGGGTAAGTGAAGTTGATGTCCAAAAGCATGGAAGTTCAGTGCAGGAGCTCATGGACAAGATTCCATGCTTTTTCTTCCCAGAGGAGTATGATGCAGGAGCATCGTCAACCAAATCCACATGGGATGACAGCACAGCGCTTAGCGCATCTTTTGAGTAAAATTTTAAATTTTGAAAGATGGTGTATCTGATAGAAATTCTAGGCAAAAGATGAATCAAAGAATTTAATGGGATGACGTTGAACGATTGTGTCAAAACCAGAAGAGATAAAATCGTCCTTTAGTTATTTGATTTTGGCGTGGATCTAAAGATTCACCTTAAATTGTCTATCATGGACATTTATGTAATAGGAATTAAGTAGTTGTAGAATTAATTTTGATCGGGTAGGTAGTTGGAGGAAACCTGAGAGGACCTCTTGTATAAGTAGGTGCATTGTATACCTGAATAAGGTTAGTTGCAGATTAGTAGGAGATATTCGTTACTGAATGTAAGTTGTTTCAGGTTGTAGCCATTTTACATTTGAAGGAATATAACAGAGGATTGACCCAATGCATGGTGTTGCTATTGTTTATAGTTTCCATGTTATTTTATGTTTTCATAAATGAATGAGTTGTGTCATTGACCATATGAAGCTGTGAAGTATTTGTATAAGTTTCCATTATTTTTCTTCATTAAGCTCATACAACGTGTGCATACAGTCCGCAAGGAGTGCGTTGACGGAGTCTGTTTCAACTCATAAGCTTGGAAGAGATAGCGTGAAACTTCCATTGCAAAGAGTGAAAAGGGATTGTTGCAAGGTGTGCACAGTTGCCCGCAAGAAGTTAAGTCTTGCGTAGGAATCTATTGCAAGGAGTGCACAGATTGGAAGTTCAACTAAGTGTCGGAGTAAGCCCTCTAAAGATTCAAAGGGTCTTAGAGATCAATCTCAAGAGAGATAGCTCGGAGAAATATTCAAAGGGAGTGAAGCTCTGAAGGTTTCACAAGTCACCGACTAAGATCCGTCCAAGAGGGAGTTGGATCGTTCCAGATCGTTGGATCTGGGAAAAGTGCACAAGTTTTAAGTCTTTACATGCACACAGGAGCGAGGATTCAACAATGTCCCAAAGAGTCCAGGGATCAGCCATCTTCAAGAGAGGGACAGGCGGTGTAAGATCCACAACTCCGAAGTGAAATCACTTCAAAATTTTTGTGGACAAGGAGAAAGAGAAATCGCCAAAGAATCGAAGTTTGAAGTAGATCCAGGTCATTGGTTGTCAGGAGATACATGTTGACAGATATGAGACTTCAGGAAAAATTCACTTCAGAGGATTCCAAGTGTGGAGTGTGACAAACCCCCAAAGTCCCGAAGGCTGAAGTAGATCGCAACTGTCCATTGCGAGAGATCCGGAAGTTTGGAGGCTTAACACTTCGAAAGGAATTCGAAGTGAGCGGAGAAGATCTGCACCGTCAAATACAGAAAGACACGTGGTGGGAATCTGTCACCTTCGGGTGAAACCACTCTAGAAGGAACAAGTGTTCTAGAGTTTGAAACACCCGAAACCTAAAGAACCAAAGTGGATAGTGTTTGTTGGATCCATAAGGATAGGCTTCAACATATCGTGTACTTCGGGTGGAAGAAGAAAGTGTAGGAGTTTGAAACTCCCAAAGCCCGAAGAGCCGAAGTTAATCGTAGCCCTCGATCTGGGGTAGACATACGTCGATAGATTGTGAACTCTGGGTAAAATCATTCTGAGATAAAGTGGGTGTGGAGAAGTCAATACGTCTGAAGAGAGAAGTCCCAAAGTAGACTAGAGTAGTTGATTTGAGGTGAACGCATGGCGCCTGATAGAAATTCAGGTGCGGAATACTCTAGGAGAAAGTGGAGGTCGAAAGTGCCAAACTCTCGAAACGCAGACTCCCGAAGTGGATCTTGATCATTGATTGCGAAGGAGGATGAGCACTATTTGTAACGTCCCCAGCCATCAACACCACAACTAGGCAACACTACTATGTAGAACATTCTCATAAATTTATATATAACATGCATATTAAATCTAATTAACATATTTAAGGAAATTTAACAAACAATACAGAGTAATCACAGTATTACAGTTAACGTACAGAATTAAACAGAATTAACAACAAATATCATTGCAACGGAATACATGATAATATTGCAATCATCACAGACATGCATTTTAATTAAGTACAGAATTAAAACACATAATGATACTTATCTTTGAAACTGTAATACACCACCAACTGCGTGTAGATATTCCATGAACCCCCTAGCCTTAGACCACACTTCTCATCATGCTCAGCAATGGGTCACCCCCGAGTTGGGACCAAGCTCCACCCAGGGCAAGGAAATCCTAGACTAGGCTGAGGTTACAGGAAAATTGCACAGAGCAACCAGAAGGATTCTCTCCAAGAGATTTCTTACACCCACTACTCACAGACTCCCATTCTCCACATGTTTGTTCCACCCAGGAGTATACACCTTCACAAGCATAATCCATCGGTGATTCACCTCCCTCTCTAGGTCTTGGCAACAGGTCAAATCAGGAATTCTCATAGCTCTGTAGTTGGTGTTGAACTCTCTCTGGGAGAAAACCACTTCCCAGCAGACTCTCTCACCTGGAGAGAGATGCTCACAGGCCTGACAACCTGCCTCTTCAAACATGGGCCTGATAACCCGGTTCTTTAGCCAGTTTCGACTCAATTCCAACACAGTGAGGATAGCAGAAACATCAATTGGTCAACACCACTCGAGAAACAGAAGGCAGCAACCCAAAGACAGTTCAAGTACGTACTCGACTCTTCAAGAGTGGATAGGCTGGGCTCACAGGATACACATTTGACATGGCTCAATCCATGGGTTTGTGACACGGCTCAATCAACGCAGAGATCAAACATAGAGGTTTCGGGTTACGACTCCCGGATGGAAGAATGGACAGAACGAACCACCTTCCCATGAGGGTTTCCTTTGATGTGCGCGGTTATGAAAATGAAGACGCAGAGGAAAAACCAGTTCAGACCTCCCCCATTCCCAGCGAACTTGGGTAGAGGATGAAAGAATGGGAAGCGAACCCAACAATGTTGTCTTTCCTAGCTATAACTACATGCGCCCAGGTTGACACATGTCTTCCTGCAGACGCATGCACTCCACTTAGCATACGTTCCTTTTCTAGGAACTTAGGACAACACTCAACATGTCCACCTTAGCCTTCAGGAATTAATATTAAAATATTATTCCTTTAGAGGTAAGCTCCCTAGCTTAGCCCCTAGGCCCAAACACTTAGCCCCCTCCCTTGTCCAACCTTGTGGAAGCTTAGTCCCCCATCACTCTTTCTTCGTGGTCAGTCTACACATAGCGATGTGTATATTTTTATTAATGATTTTTCATAATTACATATACAAAATAGGCTCTTGGCCTTAGCATCCTAGGATCTCTGGCATAATCACCACATAATCCTCCTAGCTTATTATAACTCATCTCACCAGCCTATCAAATATGTTTACAATTCATAATTACAACTGGGGCTCTACCGGGGGATATTACAATCCCCTCCCCTTGTTTTTGCACTGTCCTCAGTGCAACTTGTTTATACATATATAATTCAAAAATTCTTCAAAAGATCCAAGATTTAGCTATTGGAAGCCCATTATCCACCTAGTGCTTTACTTTCAAGTACCAATTTTGGTATCCATACTTCAGCTGAAACTCAATTGCTCTATTCCATAGAGTTGCTTCAGGAAAGCATTAAGCTTATTGTTCCTTGTTACATGTTTCAATTAAACCTCATTGAAAGCACTGAATGGTTGTATATCCATGATGTTCCATCCATTGATAAAATCTCAGCAGTTTTATGACTCCACAGACGTAAACACTCTGCTCGTACACTTATTCATTTGGAATCCACATTAAAACATAGATGCAATATATATACAGGCAATTCTAATAACATTATAACCTGTATACGAATTACAAGATACATAGAATACAATGAATAAAGAATTGAAACTTATCTTTTGATTGAGAAGACTTCCATATCAGCATGGTCTAGGCCACGGTACCAAACCTCAGCAGCACTCCAACCATCCAAACCCCACCAACACTCCAACCATCGGTCTCTCATTCCCCACATGCATGTCCCACCCCAGGAGCGTACACCTTCACTGTCACACAGTCCATCAGCTACTACACCTCCATTTCCTTGGGCTTCAGCAACAGTCCGGACCGAAAGTCTTAGAGCATCGTGGCTCAAGGATTTCCAACTGCCCTCAGAGGTCTCCAATCAGCATCTTCCCGAGCTACTCTTTGTAGTCAACATTCTAACTTTTATCAGCATCATCTCATCTGCATCACCCACATGCATTTATCATGAGAAAACATAAAAGAATTCATTTAGGAACTCCAACTTAGATCAAAAGGGAATTCAACATTTTCCCCCAAAACATGAAATTCTATTTCATAATTCATCTTGGTTGTTGCCATATTATGAATGCAGCCATCCTTGTATTTTCCACAGGCACCAAACTGCATACCATTTTCCTACAATACTTCATCTCGCATACTGCCAACAATTTGTCAGTATTTATTGTACATCATAATTCAATTGCAATATGTACAAAATTTGATGCAGTGGTTTTAGAATTTCCTGCCCTTAGCAATTCAATTGCAATTACCCAACAATTACTAAACTAGAACGACTCGTCATTATATGTATATGCATGTTCATAGTAATATCTGTAAGTTCATTACTTCTTTTTCTGAACAAGGAAAATTCCTGTAGTCAATGCTCATATGACTACTTGACTTGCAACTTTCCTGTTGCAATGTCTAACACCTCCCTGAAACGTCCTCAACTTCATGAGTTAACAACATTTCAGTTGTTAGTAACAATTATTTCCATGCAATAATATATATGCATGTACTTACAAAACACATTCAACCATTGCATTTAGTATACAATTCTATCACTTACTATGCATGAGTGCAATTCTCAATGCATTCTTATTCAGTGCACCCTGCATTGATTTACATAATGCTCTTTATCTCAGTCATGTATCTCGCCATCCATAAGTTGGAATTTTGGCCAATGTGTTGACACATTCTCCACACACTTCCTATTGTCTTCCCAATTAATTGGATGCCTTCCTTTTCGACCCGAACACTACACCAAGAATATAATTTTGTGGTGTTCATTAGTGTTATCAAAAAGGTTGAAGCCCAAGTTTTATTTAAAAGTAGGAAGCTTTTAGTACCTGTGTGGCTCATAACCTTTCCATATCCATACCTTGCCATATCCAACCAGGTCCTGGTCTCATACATGACTATCTTACTGGGATTTATTCCTATAACCAGTTCTTATCTTTAATTATTTGGTTATTACCCCATAACCAAATTAATGTGACATTCTACTATGTCAGTGTGTGCATTCAGAAGCTAAAAATATTTGAATTAATGCAAGCCTCCATCCTTTACCACATCTAGTGGTATACATTCAATAATATAATCATGTGATTTTATAAAATAACTCTAGCTGAGGAAATTCTTACCAGAATTTTCTTTCAACAATTATGCAAAAAGAGTGATAAAAACTCATACCTGGATGACTGCCATTAATAAATTTTTATACTACCTGAATATTTGATGGCAGTAGAAGATTTCATGCTTCTTTTATCAAACTTATAACCAACACTTCATCCCTCTGTTGCTTCCTTCCTTGTGCAACAACATCACCAACAACACTTGCAAACATGCAAGCATTCTTTCCTCTAGCTGACCCAACGAGCCATAACATACTTTCTTCCACAAAAATTGCAGCAACTTCTTTCTTCCTATAAAAAAATTTCTCCCTGATTCCAGAAGTATTTAATTCTTCTTGGATTCCTGAATCTTCTTTTTCTCCCACTGTGATCATTATGCATGATTATTCATTCCCTGAGCACTTTTGACGCAGTGCCCTCACCTCAACAGGGTCTGCTAACCTCCCGGTCAATGGATCTTCAACTCTCGGAGCTGGGGTAGCTCTTCGGGTCCCTACTAGAACCTCCATGAAACAAATCCACAGGCCTTGCATGAAACCTCACCCGCGAGAACTAGCGGTGGGCGCAAGCTTCCTCTACGTGACCACCAGCTATGACCACGCGCCTACCCAAAAGACGTTTTGGGATTTCGCGTATCGGTTGTTTCGATATGAGTCACCCTCGACTCTCTCTATCCCCAAAATCTGAAATAAGAGTCTAGCACATGCTAGCTCTTCTCTTAACTTCCACCGGTGTGACCTCTAGCTATGACCTAGGGCCCAGCTTCCAAGCACTACAGGACTTTACCCTTCGTGAAATTTGAGGATTATCTCTCCTCCTTTCTCCCAAGGTCCAAACTCCCAAACCCCGTTCTCCTCAGATCAATGGTCCACAACTTTCTAGGTTCGACGATCCAGATCAATTAATCGCGAATCAACAATGCGTGTTTCAGGGTTTCAAAAAATAGTTCCCCTCTTTTCTTCCGATCTCTAGTTTTCCGAAATCCACGTGAGTCAGATACAACAACTCACAGTGCCTCGTAATCCAACAGTGTGGATCCTTTCTCGTGAATCGGGACTTCATGGTTCGCAAAATCAAAAAACAATTCTCTTCCCCTTTCCAACTTCCGACTTCAAGAAATTCAAGTGCGTCAGATCAATGGCTCATACTCGTCGTGATTCAATGGTCTAGATCTCTCCTTGCGAATCATATGTTCATGTTTCAGGATTTTCGAGAGAAACTTCCTCCGTTCTCCCAACTCTCGATTTTTGATTTCCTAATGAAAGGAATCAACCATTCGATCTTCCTTGAAATCGACGGTTCGCTACCTCTCCTGAGCTTTCGAGTGTTGAATGACTCCCAACGTTATTCTCCTCACAGTTTCTTTTGATCTAATGATGCATGGCTATCGACACTTCTCCCTGCAAGGATTCCTACTGTCCATTTAGGTTCTCAATGACTTCTTTCCAAATATCTTGGCATCAATTCTTCTGGACTTGACTTCCTCCCTAACTTGAAGGATTTCGAATATTTTGAAGGCTTCGATGGTGTTTTCCCTTCCGAGATTTTGTTAATGAAATTTTAACTTCACCCTCATGCACACTTGCGCTCTGCGTGCGAACTTGCATTGTTTCTCCCTAAGCTTTTAACTTACTCAATCTCAAAGGGACTCGGCCCTTCTGCGTCTTCCAAAAGAATTTTTGGTGCCCTCCTGGCACACTCCATGCTCATCTTCTTGAGCCCTTCGAACTTAAAACAAGTTCCCTCTATATGCACTCCTTGCGCTTGATATGCATGCTCTTCATACAAAAGTTCTACGCTATCTCTTATAAGCTTCGAGTCGAAAAAGACTCTCACACAAACTCCTTGCACTCAGTATGCACTCCTTTCATATCTTACAAAAGAGAACACTTGAAACTTATTCAATTTCTTCGTAAACTCATTCACTCACCAAGAACATCATATGTTCACAAAACACATAATAATAGTAAACTATGAAACAGTATCAACACTGTACAATTCGATCAATTTTATCTCTTCTATTCATTTCAGATAAAAAAAAAAAAAAAAAAACATGATTACAACTCCTGTCTTTCACAGACACATTACAATGAAAAATCGTCTAAAGACCAAGAAGTCTCTCTCTCACCTTATTTCTTCTATCTGAATACATCTCTAGCACCTTTTATGTTTTAATGTAACCATTACATCTAGATTCCTCTTTCTTAGACCTTCCCAATCAATGCTTCCTTGCTCAATTATGAGCCTTGAGCAGAAAGCTATGATCCTTTAAAATTTGTGATTATTCTTCGATGCACTTCTTGTGCAACGATCTCTTCTCTTTGAGATAATGTCTCTTCGATCTTTGTTGGACCCTATCACAAAGTTCCAGGTCTTCAATGTTCTTTTGATGCGGGTTTGAACCAAACGAAACCCACATGCTTCCTTCCTAACCCTTTTCTCTTCTTTAACACAGTTTTCGAGCACTAGCCCCTATTCTCTCAGCCCCTGACCCACATGACCATGGATCGTGATCAATCGCTAGATCAATAGGTGCTTACCTGGGACTTTGGCTTCGAAATTTTTCAAAGAACAACACAACAATCTCTCGTAGTTCCGAGTTTCCAAACTCCCAAAGTAGGGTGGATCAATGGTCCACGTTTACCCAGCATCCAACGGCTCACACTCACTATGGAACTTCTCTCATCGAAGCTTAGGGACTTCGGAGCTTCGGAAGTTTGTGCCTCAACACATTCTGAACTGTTAATCTCCGAATATTCCCAATCACCTTTTGTGACGTCATTACGTTACATCACTTAACGTTTTCCCAATTGCAGGGGAATGGAATGGTGGTTTTGGAGTAACTCGCATTTCATCCCACAATTCTTATGACGCTGGCACGTAACCCCTCAGTGAAACCACGGTTTGAATTGTGGGACCGCCTTGGAGAATTAGCTTTCGTGCAACTTGGGTCCCTGTAATGCCTTCTGGCTGTTGATCTTGATGTGTCATTATCAATTCCATTGTGGTTCCTCCAACCTTTAACTATGTTACATGACCTCAGGCCCCACTAACCCTGCTCATACAGGATGCCACAAGGCAGAATTTTAGCAGCTGATACATGGCCCATTCAGATGGTTGACATGTGTCACGTTCCAAACAACATTTCAAACTTCTACAGGTTCAAAACCGACTGACATGGGGTGCACAACCCATGTGTCCACGTCAAACCAAGTGACATCACCATGCCACGTCACTTCAGAGTTTTGGACTTCGGAATTTCTTATGCTTGCTTCCTTCCAATCTTCTGAAATCTGAAATTACAAACCTCTTTATCTTTCGCTCTTGGTTTGATCTAACCGTAAGACTTCTCCCCAGATCTACAGTGTAGATCTCTCCTATGGACTTCGGAGTTTCAGGCTTCGACCTTTCTCTTAGTTTGCATCAACTTCACCGAAGTCACGAAGTCTGAAGGGCTTCCAGGATAACCATTCTACACCTTCTCTAGATCTGACGATCGTAAAGGCTGTCCCTTCCTTCTGAACAGATCCTATGATCCCAACACCACCAGTGTTGTGATCTCTCTCCCTGTGGCCAAATACCACGTAAATTTTGGTTTTATGATACCGCTACTCCTCTTAGGCTTCGTTTATCGAACCCCTTTCTCCTTAGAGGGTTGCTTCGACACTTAGTCGAATTTCGGATCTGTGCACTCCTTGGAACAAATCTTTGCGTCCCTTTACGAGAAAACTCAATCTATTTCTCCCGATATTTTTGAGTCAAAGGCTCTATCGACGCACTCCTTGCACCCAGAGACACTCTTAACCTCGAATTTTGTCCCTTTCAACAACAATTCACTCTGAAATCTTTGTCTTGTTAACCACTAACATGGCCCATCTAGGTTCAGTGTTGTAACCATGCTCTGATACCAATTTGTAACATCCTCATCCATCAACCCCACGGCCGGGTAATGCTACTATGTAGAACATTCTCATAAATTTATATATAACATGCATATTAAATCTAATTAACAGATTTAAGGAAATTTAACCAACAATACAGAGTAATCACGGTATTACTGTTAATGTAAAGAATTAAGAAGAATTAACAGAAATATCATTGCAACAGAATACATGATAATATTACAATCATCACAAACATGCATTTTAATTAAGTATATAATTAAAACACATAATGATACTTATCTTTGAAACTGTAATACACCACCAACTGTGTGCATACCTTCCATGAACCTCCCAGAATTAGACCACGCTGCTCATCACGCTCAGCAATGGGTCACCCCTGAGCTGCGACAAGCTCCACCTAGGGCAAGGAAATCCTATACTAGGTTGAGGTTACAGGAAAACTGCACAGAGAAACCAGAAGGATTCTCTCTAGGAGCCTTCTTACACCCACTACTCATGGACTCTCATTCCCCACATGCATGTTCCACCCAGGAGTATACACCTTCACAAGCACAGTCCATCGATGCTTCACCTCCCTCTCTGGGTCTTGGCAACAAGCCAGATCAGGAATTCTCATAGCTCTGTAGCTAGTGTTGAACTCTCTCTGGGAGAAAACCACTTCCCAGAATCTTGCACCTGGAGAGAGATGCTCATAGGCCTGAAAAACTGCCTCTTCAACCATGGGCCTGACAACCCAGTTCTTCAGTCAGTTTCAACTCAATTCCAACATAGTGAGGATAGAAGCAACATCAACTGGTCAACACCACTTGGGAAACAGAAGGCAACAACCCAAAGACGGTTCAAGTATGGACTCGACTCTGCAAGAGCGAATAGGCTCGTCTCACAGGATACACAGGTGACATGGCTTAATCCACGAGTTTGTGACATGGCTCAATCAATGAAGAGGTCGAACACAGAGGTTTCAAGTTCTGACTCTCGGATGGAAGAATGGACAGAACGAACCACCTTCCCATGAGGTTTTTCTTTGTTGTGTGCATGTATGCAAATGAAGATGTAGAGGCAAAACCGATTCAAACGTCCCTCGATCCCAATGAACTCATGCAGAGGATGACAAAATGGGAAGAAATCCCAATAGAGCTGGCTTTCCCAGCTATAACTACATGCACCCAAGTTGACACCTGTCTTCCTGCAGTCACATGCACTCCACTTAGCATATGTTCTTTTTCTAGGAACTTAGGACAACACTCAACATGTCCACCTTAGCCTTCATGAATTAATATTAAAATATTATTCCTTTAGAGTTAATCCCCCTAGCTTAGCCCCTAGGCCCAAACACTTAGCCCCCTCCCTTGCCCAGCCTTGTGGAAGCTTAGTCCCCCATCACTCTTTCTTCGTGGTCGATCTACACGCAGCGATGTGTATATTTTTATTAATAATTTGTCATAATTACATATACAAAATAGGCTCCTGACCTTAGCATCCTAGGTTCTTTGGCCTAATCACCACATAATCCTCCTAGCTTATTATAACTCGGCTCACCAGTTTATCAAATATGATTACAATTCATAATTACAATTGGGGCTCTACCAAGGGATGTTACACCATTGATCTGATCTTTGTTGAAGGTTCTGAAGTTGAGAAACTCCAGGAGGTTAATCCCTAAGTCACAGCCCAAGATCATAGGCGAGGAAGGATCTATCGCCCGTTAGTGTGAGATTGGGAACAAGGTTCTAAGAGAACAGGACCCGTGGATACTCGTCGATCTGAGAACGAAAAATCAACTGTGACGAATCATTGCGGGGAGAGGATGAAAAATTACTGGACGTGCTAGTTTGCAGCCCACTATTTACCAGAGTCGTTGATCTCATTGGGACAGGGGATCAACAACCATGATTTAAAGGATTTTGGGTGATCCATTTTCAGATTGTGGGGACAGAGCTCTCCGATAAAGAGTGAGCACGTTGAAAGCCCACAATTTCTATGAACCGCCAATCAACGGACAAATCAGTAACGACTAGATCGTGATCGTGAAAACCATGAGGGTGATAACATGGTCTGTGTTCATTTGAGTTTGAGACCAGTAAGGTCCCAAGGAGCTGATTCATCTTGAGAATATTTATCGATTCTTGACCGAGAGGTCGAGCAGCCCCGAGGGAGAGTAGAGGGGTCTGCGTCATGTTGTCTACTAGTAAATGATTTTTCTTTAGCACTTGTTTCTGTGGGATTACAATGAATAATTTAATGTCTTTGTTGATGCAAGTGTTGTAAAAACATAGCATCTTGTTAACCTAGAGGTTCCTTGTTAGTAAGATTTCCTCTATATGTGTACCAGAGTGCATGAAGTAGTTTGGTTCATATATTCACATTTTCTTCTTCATTCTTCAATCTTTTCATTCTTATCCTTTAAACTGATCAGAGATTGTTCAAGACTTACTCGCTGAAGTAAGTTTTATGGAGATTTTGTGCTGATATTTTGAACTGAGTTTCTCATCTATTCGCTAAACCTAAAACTAAAAATGTTATTTTTTACAAAACTACAATTTTTTTATGGGTATTAGACTCGCACCTATAGCAGTCTAGGTGAGACTACTAGTGATAACACATTGTATATAGCTTAGAGAATGTTTGTTTTATTCTCTTCCCAAAGTAGTTGCATGATTGGTGGTGGTCAATGTTCTCATCCATAACATGTTAAATCTACAACACGTGGATCTACAAATACTTTGCACCATCAAATTAAACTTGTATCTTGTGGACCCGTAGCATAAGAACTTGAATTAATATCATATCACAACTTGTCCATAAATAAGTCATTATTCATAAGTAAATACCAAATACACATTTCTCCGAATGTTAATCAGATTTTCATTGAAATACTTAAAAAATGCAATTGAAAACACCTTATGCCAAAATTGTGGTTTTAAGTATCAAGAAGGATAAATATGAAGTTATGGTAAGTAAAAAGATATGTAAAGGATGACAAAATATGACAATTTTGAGGCTTGACAATTATCTACTTCAAAACTAAAGTACAAATCTACAATTAAATCAACATGTGAGGAAGTTTGGTTGAGGAGGATTTTAAAGGATCTACAACAACAACAACATGTTGGTACTTAATCATATGGTGATAATTATAGTACCATCCAAATCACTAGGAGTCTACTTTTTCATGAAGGTATTATCTATATCTCCTAAAGTGGTGATAGTGGAAACAAAGTGAACTAAATTAATCAATCTTTGTTATGGAAGAAGCATATAAGAGATGGACCTATGCAAACCAATGCACAAGTAACAAAACAAAATCAATTTTAAACAATGAAAAATAACAATCACATGAATATGTAAGCTATGAATTGATAACAAAGAAACCAAATGGGTGAAACTTTGATGTATTGTACAATGATCATTACAAGTTGGTCTCCAATGTCTATAAGTAGAAACCTTGAACGAAGGTGAACTAAATCAATGGACTCCTATATATTAATATAGAGATATATGGGTCTAACAACACTATTTTCTCATGGATGTTACATGTATTGATACAATATTTGAGTGGCGCTTAGGTTCCCAACTATCCTCATTTTAGTTACAAGAATGAATTAAAAACAAGATATATTTGTCACTAGTTGTTGGATAAAAGAAGAGATACATGTTTCCATGTGGATGAAAGTGACTTGGTGTCTATTAACTATTTAGAATGGTGGTTTACATGTATGCTACATCAACGAATATAGTCTGACATTATGATTATTTTGTTGGATTTCTGAGAGGGGGGGTAAATCAATAATAGAGAAATTTAATCATTTTTCACCATAAAACGCAAGTGTTATATCAATGTAGAATTATCATCCAATAGTTGCAGAGTAAATAAACAATGAACAAATGAGCAATCACACATGTACAAAATACACCTTTGTTTTACGTGGAAACCCATAGCGGAAGAAAACCATGGATTTTTTTTTCTTATATGTCTTTAAGAATTACATTCATTGGAAGCGCCAACTTCCTTTGTTTTCTAGATGCAATTGGAAGGAGGCTCCAACCCCCTAGTTTCTTAGGATACAACCTGAAAGAAGCTCCAACTCCTCAATTCTCTAGCTACAACCAGAAAGAGGCTACAACCCCCTAGTTTTTCAAGCTACAACCTAAGGGAAGCTCCAACTCCCCCATTCTATGGCTACAACTAGAAGGAGGCTAAAACCCCCTATGCCCTCCGGCTACAACCGGAAGGTGGCTACAACCACCTATCATTTCCTCGTCCAACCACCCTGAAATATAAGTAGAATGATGGATCCATTGTCACACTATCACTGTGAGATATACTGTTGTAAACATGTACCAATCAACCTTTAATCAACCTGTACCACAAACAAGTCCATCAACCATGCACCAACCTATACCAAATAACCTATAATGAGACTGTACCATAAACAAGTGTATCAACCATGCACCAACCTGTACCATCAACAAGTGCATCAACCATGCACCAACCTATATCTCAACCTACACCATCAACGAGTGCATCAACCATGCACCAAATATGTACCAATCATGCATCAAATACACATAAACTATGACTCATCAATATGTACCTACATCATCAACTATACGCCTCATGTATGTGTCAACTCATCAACTACTTGTCTCAACCATGTACCCAACATGTACCTCAACCAAAATACCTCATCAATTTCATCATCCAAATCTGATTTGTAAATCTGTAATAGACATGGTGTATATGATCACATATCTCCAAACCTTCATTAACAAGAGACTATCATTTTCATCAAATTTTACTTTAGTCTCACATGACTAGTTTTAGATTAGTCAACAACACTAACTTGAATTAATCATAACTATGTACATGTAATGAACAAAGCTCTGAAAATGGTACACAATGTTATTCAGTGTCTTTTTTGCAATTCCTCGAGATTTCACTACTTGGAACCTCTCATAAAAAGAGTTATAGCAAAAATGGCATACCTTATTGAATTTTGGCTTATTCTAGAAAGCAAACTTGTAGAGCGTGCCCCACACAAAATATGTGTTGTTTGGATCTGAAAATTGTACAAATAATACTACAGAATGTACTCTAACCAATACATTTGGTCTTACTAAAGTTGGATCTTTTATGAAGAATTTATGACGTTTTTATCTGAAACGCTTGTTTTATACTAGTTTCAGGACTAGCCACAAACCCTATTTTCCACGGAGTATAACTCCAAAAATACAACGACCCACAAGATGAAATTTGTATCACAGCTACTTGGATATGTTTCCTCAACGGCCTCACAATTTCACGGTCTGAATCATTCTAGAAAAAATGTTATTGCGAAAATGGTGAGATAACCTGTAAATAACATACCTTAGAAAGCATCATCAAAAGAATTTATCCTCCCTTGAATTTCGGCCTTCTTTACTTCACCTTCCCTCTGGAATTTGGTTTAGATATCCTTTGGTTACCTTAGTCACTTGTAGATATTCAATATTCTCAAGTGTGATTAAAATGAGAGACTCTTGCCTCTTATTTATACTTTCATGTAACTTCCTCAAGGAGTTACCTTTTAACCATATTAACCCACTTTCCTTATTTTAGGGTTAACCCACTTCTAACCACTTGTCAACTTAGTAATTTCTCCATTAACTTTATTATTTAAATAATTTCTTTTGTATTCACTTTGACTTATAGTACACTCATCACTTCACTTTATTATTTACCTTCTAAAATATCTTAAACCACTTTGACTACTTTGACCTTTTGGGGCTTCTAGATGACTCATGAGGGTTCTCCAACTTCACATGGCCATAATTCTTTAACCATGAAGAGTTATGTGAAATTCCACATACCAATGGAAATGGAATGACATGTACTATCCATCTAGAATATTCTTACCTATAAATATATCAAAACTCATACCATTATCCATCAAACAAACTTGAGTCCATTACCCAAACCTTTATCCAACTTCGCAAGGCCATAACTCTCTAACCGTGAGGAGTTATTTGACGTTCCACATACCACTGGAAATGGCATGACAT
>ML796807.1:56048-82174 GCA_009831015.1 Picea engelmannii | reverse complement strand
TAAAATTAAAATTGAATCAAAGTAAAAAGTGACTCACCTCATTTCAGATGTCCAAATGCTCAACCCTTTGAAGAAGCCAAAAAATAATTTCTGAAGACGACAGAGAAGTCTAGAGAAACTACAGAGATTATTCTGGGTAAAAAAGATAAAAACTACAGAGATTATTCTCGTTCAAAACCCTAGATATATAATCTTAGAAATAAAATATCTCATAAAAAATAAATAAACAAATAAGTATTATTCTTGTTCAAAACCCTAGATATATAATCTTAGAAATTAAAATATTATTTGCGTTGAAAACCCTAGATATATAATCTTTAAAAAAATAAAAAATAAATAAAATAAAAAAAGAGAAGTATTATTCCCGTTCAAAACCGCAGAGATATAATTTCAAAACCGCAGACCGCAGAGATCTACTGTGCTCGTTCCAAACCGCGGAGAAATATTAATTTCAAAACCGCAGAGAAGTAGTATTCCCGTTCAAAACCGCGGAGAAATATTATTTCCGTTCAAAACCACAGAGAAATATTATTCCCATTCAAAACCGTAGAGAATCGCAAAGAAATATTATTCCCATTCAAAACCGCAAAGAACCGTAGAAAATTATATTATATATATATAATATGGTAACAATTTTATTGATCATATTACTTATTTATTGATCATAAAATTAATTTGTTATCAAGATTTGGTTATAAACTACATATCTTATTATGATTTATTACCATCCAATTCAATTAATTTATTGTAATTTTTACAATACAAACCCTTATTATTATTAATAATATCACTTTCTCTCATATACCATTTTAACATCACTTAATCGTATTTTAACATCACTTAATAGTTGAAACACTACACATGCTTTTCCTGAATAATTTATTTAGTCTTATCATAGTAATCAGTTTATCATTTCTTACTTTTCCATCTTTTGGCACATCCACACACTCTCATGATGGAACCATCAACTAATTGTCCTTAAAGATGTGGAGAATAAATTTAATAAGAAGTGGATTAAATTGATTTACTTAACATAAACACACCTACATTAATTATCATTCACTATAAATACAAAAAAATCTCAATGAATTTGAATTATTGTGTGGGGATTTTGAGCATAGCGGGAAGACATCTCAAACGCTCAATGAATTAATTCAAGATTATTTTATTCCTTGCCTTTAATTGTATGGATGATCATTTAGAGCATGCATCCTTTCAATTAGATAAGAGAAAATATATTGGTGCTTTAAGTTTATTATTGGTGTTTTTGTCGTTTCCAACATTTAAAACCTTGGTTCGTGATAACAAATCAAAAATGTCTTAATACTTCGATTTCATTATTGGTGTTTTTGTCATTGGTTCCTGATTTAACAAATCATTACAAAGAAACATTATTTCATAATTGGTGTTTTTGTCATTGGTTCCTAATTTAACAAATCATTACAAAGAAACATTATTTTACTTGATGTTTTTTTTTTTTTAAGTTTTCCATTTGTAAAGTTTTAGTGGAAGTTTTTATAGAGGTGGTGAGTGGAGATTTTTTTTGGAAATTAGGTCATGGTGCTCTAGTTTCCATAAGCACGATGCACATAATACAAAGGATCATTGGTGCTTAATGAATATGTGCATGAGAGAGATAATAATAAAAATAAAAACATCAATTATCCACTTTAATCCAAGTGCACTAATGCTCCTAAACTAGTGTGCATTTAAGGGACAATGACCCAATAAATCTTTGGTGCTCCATTTTAGATCTTCGGTGCTCCATTTTAGTCTAGGGACATTGATGCTCCTAATTAGTCTAGGTGCAGTGGTTTTCCTAAATCGATGTGTATTTAAGGGTCAAAAACCAAAAATATTATTTGTGCTCCACTTTTTTCCAAGTGTATTGATGTTATAGATTGGTATAAGTGCATTGGTGTCCCAAGATGGATGTGCATTGAAGGAGAACAACCCAAAAACCGTCAATGCTCCAATTTCATCCAAGTGCACATGTACTTTACATTGGTCTAGGCACAATAATTCTACTAAACCAATGTGCACCAAAGAGACATCAACCAAAAAAAACACAAGTGCTCCACTTTTATCTAAGTGCACAAGTGCCTTATATTTGTAAGGAACATAGGTGTTCCCTTGTAGTCAAGGAGTACTATTTCTCCTAATACATTGAAGCACCATGCAATAATTATTATATTTTTTAAAATTATTAAAGGAGGCAAGGAAACTTAGAAGATGACAATAAAAGGAGGAAAAACTTAGTATTTGTTTCCTTTCTACACTTCAGTGGAAAAAGAGGAAGAGAAGGTGATTCTATGAGAAGATCAAATACAAATAGTGGTATGAATGTATGGAAAGATAGAGTAGAGTATTGTAATAAGGAAACCCTTATTTTCCCTCTTCATTATTCCATGTCTTCCCAATGTATATTTCATTTCTATTATTTTTCATTTCTCACTATTGTTTCTAATTTATTAATTGTTTGTTTATGGTTTAACCTTTCTTTCACAAGCTAATGGATTTTTTTTTTAGGGTTTCAAAATAATGAATATGGATATTGAATGAGGGGTTTGTTTGACCAAGAAAAGGCTAAATTTTTTCACAGTGTGAACATAGTTCCAAAGATGTTTTCACTTGATCCCTTTGTTTGCAAGTTCACAAGGTTTTACAAAGTTTCACAGTGTTAATCCCTAGTATTCTTGGAGTACCAACACCTCCCTTGGTCAGGGACTAATGGTGTCCCCCTTTGGTTAGGGAGCATCATTGCTCCAATTTGATTGGGGAGCATCGGCCCTCCACATTGTTCAAGAAGCACCAATGCCTCAATTTAGATGGGAAACATTAGTGCTCCTAATACTTGAAAGCACCAAATAATAATTTGCATTCCTTTAAAGCAGATTAAAAATTATTGCATGAACCCATTAAAAATTATTGCAGATTAAGAATTATTGGCTCTTTCTTTTCATGACCCCATTAACCCAATAGTAAAGGCACTAGTCACTTATTATTGCATTGGGAAACGTGATTTTCGATCATTTTTACTTCTTGAAAAGTGGATTGTTTTCCTTGTGCCTTGGGCACATCACATCCACTAGGGCATCCCCATCAAGGGGATAATTCTTGTTGTTGTTGTTGTTACAAAATTTCATCTTCATCCATTAGGGCTGCAGAAACCCTAACTCATTTGATTGAACAACTCTCTAATCAACCATTGGATTTTGCTCAATGTTTGCACACTTACTCTCCTTGGTCTAGCGCACCTTTTGGCAAAGTTTGAGGGGATTTCACTAGTTGATTTTATTGTTGTAATACATTGAATTTTACTACCATAAGGATGATATAATTTGTTGCAGACAAGTGTTTACAACAACCTTATTTTTTTATGCTAGAATATTGGTTTCTCATCTTGATTTTAGCTAGTCATTTACTAGTCTTTCTCTTGTATTTTCTACTTGATCTCTAGCATTTATTGAGCAGCTTACAATACCATTTAATTGATAATATACATTGTTATCTATTGCTTCAAATTAGGGACAACAAGCTTAAATTTTTGATCCAACTAACATATATCATTGCAAAGTGTCTTTTCATATGTCTCGGGCAAGTACAATCATCCAGAGAAGTACTATACATGTGGGGAAACAATTACTTGACTTACAAGGAATCTCTTCTCACCTGTAATCCCACTTAGACTTGATCTCTAGGGGCTTCACTTCCTTTATTCTCCATCTCCATCTTCATTCCCCCAAGGTCACTCAGATCACCTCCCTAGAGTGACCTAGTCACCCTTGAAGTGTGGGACCTACATCGAGGTGACATTGGGTGTAGGATTCCCAAGTTGTAGCACTTGATTTGTGGTTGGGTCGAGATTTTCCCAACCTACAACTTGCGCTATAACAGTCACCATATGTTCTTTATATATGGAACACTCATCATTGTAATGAAATATCGATCAGATATCATCTCATATAGAAAAATCAACATGGTATCAAAGCAGGACTGGGCTTGACTCCCCCACGAGAGGGCCCAGAAAATGAGAGATAGTTTTCTATGATACATAGCAGCAAGAGCAAGCTCGAGGAGTGAAGGATAAACTTTCTACGTGGGTACCTTTTTTCTTGAAGAGTTGGTAACTACGTGAACAAACGAAGAGTGGAAGGGAGATTGCTCCAAGTGAGACATGGCAGAAGCAGTTGTTGTTAACGCGCTTATAGACAATTTCACTCCTATGTTTGAAAAATCACTCTCCCAAGAGTTCAGCATCCTCCAGTTCAATATCCAATTGGGTTGATAGTCTCTAGGATTATGTCGTTGATGCTCAGTACCTGGTTGAACAATGTGGGACAGTTGATAACATATTTTCCAAACTAATCTTTTGGTTAAAGATGGGCCACAAGATTAGGGAATTAAAGGAGCGACTCAAGAAGATCCAACAGAAAGATGAGAATATTAAAATTGCTTGTGTCTGCTTTAGATTTTCATGCTCATGGTCGGCCATTGGACACAAATAGTTTTAATGAAAGGAGGGAAAGGTCTTATGCTCTCCTTCAAGAATCCCAAATTGTAAGCATGGATGGTGATATTAAAGTGATTACTGAATAAATATTGAAGCAAGATAGTTCTCCATTAATTGTCGGTGTGGATGTGGGAAGGAAAGAAAAAACTATTCTTCTCCAACGCATTCTCAACAACGAAGAGATACGTCAATGTTTCGACCATCAAGTTTGGTTGGAAATATCTCAAAATTTTGATGTTAAGGAGTTGCTCCGTCAGGTGCTCAGGGAATTCGAATTGTCAGGCTTGGCTACGTGATTTTTCTCGTCTTCTATATTTGTCGGGGTCAACACAATGTCTGCTAATTGCTAGCTCCTTTTGGTCTAAATTGACCGATGTGAATCGGCATTGGAATTGCTTTCTCTTGTTGGATTGACCCAAAGCGAGAATTTCCTATTACAGTTGGGAATTTGTATGTATGAGCTTGAATTCTACAAGGATAGATTTTAATTGACATGGGGATGGTTGATCCAGATTTGTGTTTTCCTGAAGAAAAACTAAAAATTGTCGGGGATTGAGTTCAACCATGGGGGCTCCTATTGACCCATCCATGGTTGATCAGATGGGTTCTCTGCGTTCATTTCTTGTGAAGATGGGTCTTGACAGTACATCGGATCACTCAGTGGTTGAAATAACGTTGTTTGTTACTCTACTATGTGCTTGCATTGTAATTGGGCATCTTTTGGAGGAGAACAGATGGATGAGTGAGTCCATTACAACACTCATAATTGGTTTATGCACCGGAGTAATAGTATTGTTATTTATCCGAGAAAAAGATCGCATATTATTTTATTCAGTGAGGAGTTGTTTTTCATTTATCTCCTTTCGCCCATAATATTTAACGTTGGAGAATCACTAGTACATCATCTTTGTGATGCGTTGACTATTGTGCCCTATATTGTGGAAAATATGATATTTCTATGTGGATCAATACCTCCAAAGATGGATCATGTGAAAGATTGGAATATTAATTGGGTACAATTGAAAGATGAATTTTTTTTTTAATGTTGAGAAGAAAACTTGTGGCGAGAGAGTTTTCCCAGAAAGAGGGAACAGTCAGTGAGGCAAACTGGAGAAACATGTTTATCAGTAACAGAGGGAGTTTTCCTCAGATGGTCAGGTAAAGGAACCATCTGAGGATATGATCTTGAATTCTACAATATCTATTGTAAACAGATATTCAGAAAAAGAACAGAAAAGATACAATGGCAAATAAAAACATTACACAGATATTTTTCCCCTGGAAGCCCAAACCGGGAAAACCAGCATATTCTGTATTCATTCATCGTGTTACAATGTTTACAATACAAAATACATATAGGAGCCAGCGGCATCCAAAACCCTAACCCAATGACCTAGATTAGTCCAAAACCCTAATTCCTTAACCGGAAATAGAAAAACCATCAGCAAAAACCATGTGTCGAAAAACCACCTAAATACATGACACATTTTTCGAGGCAGGTATCATGTTTTCCAAGGCAAAAAAAAAATCGGGGGCTCTGGCCCCCTGCGTGCCTAACGCATATGCTCAGACACTACTACTCGTGCAAAGAATATAGCACATACCCAACACTGACCAAGTGAGATTTCACTACTCAACTCTTGATAGATTACAATGGAGTATCACCAACCTTTTAAAGGCTTTCATTACATGTAATCCATGGGATCTAAAACCATGGGCCATCAAAACCGTGTGCTTGAAACCACCACTATTGACTTAAAAACTTTGACTCTTTCACCAAGTCAAGTTTATCCTATCAAAAACAACATATTTAAGCCCTATTGAACATTTTCAAGATGAAACACCATGAACAACACCTAGAAACCATGACATGATCCCTCTCCGGGGAATATTTGGCATCTAAATTGAATATGGACACCATTATGAGGTATTGAACATCATGGATGGGTCTCAAGTCCTTGGCCATAGTTGGCGGAGGGAAAGAAGAGCCTCTAGCCCTAAACCTTCCTTCTTAGTCTTAAATTCCATGGATGAGTCCTTGGACCACCACATATGACCTTTGTAGGGTATTAATCACTTCCAAGTGGGATATGGGTGCCATGATTAGGTTATTTGTGAACCAAGAATGGATCTCAAGCTCTAACCAAGGTCAAAGGTAGAGAACAAGGGCCTTGTTCCCTAAATGAAGATTCTTAGGTTCAATCGCCATAAAAAAACCTACAACCTAAAAAACATTCCCTCTCTTAGGGATATTTTGACTATGAATTCTTTAACAAGGGACATTATGATGTTATCAATAAAACTAATTGATCTTTGGGTCTTGACAATGATCAAAGAAGAATAACAAGGTCCTTAATCATTTAACAAAGCTTATCACGCTTAAGTGTCGTGAAAGATGCATTCAAACACAACATAAGACCTTTCTATGGGATCGTTATCCTTTAAGTAGGATATGGCCACCATTAGTTGATTTTGGGTGGAAATGATGGGTCTAGAGGGTTAAGCGATGGTCAAATAGAAAATGGGGGCCTTACTCAAGAAAATGAACCTTCTAAGCCTTAAGAGTTATGAACAATACCCCCAGCCATGACACATTATGTGGTTTTGTGCAAAGGGAATGGGTCTAGAGGTATTGACTATAGTCTAGAGAGGAAAATAGATCATGTGCCTTTAAAGAAGGTTTTAGTACTAAAGATTTTATTTTGAAACATGTCAAGGTGAGGGGGTTTTACATGCTTCTTATTTTGTGTTTCTTATTTTTTATGAGGGTTTTAAATATGGTTCACACATTCATTGTCGATGAAACTACACATAGTTATAGAGATTTGTATGCATATTATATATAGATATATAGATAGATAGATAGATAGATAGATAGATATTAAAGAAAAATATTATTTTCTATTTTTATTCTTTTTTATTTTTATATATATCCTAATTCTAAAATACATAGGTCTTTTGTTCACACACACACACACATATATACTTCACTTACAAGAGTAAGAGTACAATGGAATATTGCACTTACAAGATTAAAATTACATTAGTAATATACATTTCATTTTTTTTTCTCTTTATAAAAATAATCCTCTATCTTTCTTTTTTTCCCCTTAGTCTTAACTTCATATCACCCCTTTTAAGAATGAGCCACAATAACTAAGTGTAAGTTGAAAGCAAAGAGGAGCTTCAGCTACCACAACCTCTCTAAATCATTATTTACCTCATTCATCCTTATTTACATCATTCAGTCAAGGTCAATCTTCCAACTAGATTACTCAGAAAATTGATTTCTTTGGTTTTGTTTTATTTTTATTTTTCCTAGGAGAATGAGCTCGAGCATGTGGACAAGTACCTTGTAAATGTACTAGAAAAAGACATATCCTACACCTAAATAATGTGTTCTCATAATCCAAGGCCTATGTGTGTATAAAGAGCTATCTATACACTAAAAAAGTTAATTAATTATGTTAAACCTTGAAATCAGAACTTCATTGACTTTATTAATTTAAAAATATGGATTATATTTTAGAATAAAAGTAACATACCACTACTAAAACAACATGATTTTGAATAATTTCTTCTACTCAATAAATTGTTTTTTTACTAGATTTTTATTGTACTCATTCATCCCATCTTTCTTATTAATGGTTTTTAAATTATTTCAGAGATAAGCAATATATTGCAGCATTGTCTAAACTTTATACTAAGGTGAAACAAATCTTGGTGAAATGGTCATTTTTTATTTTTTAAATTGCATTTTTGGATGAGTAAATAGATTCAGCCTCCTAAAAAACAGTTGGACACTTGGACTAAAATCTTTAATTCCAACAATTTCTGGTCATATTTCAAAAAAAAAAATCCAAAATATGCTAACTATGCTATATATTACTAAGTAATAAGGAGGAGAGAGGGGTATTTGAATATATGAAGAATGTATTTTATTTATATATGGATATAGGGATTTCAGAGAAGAGAGGGATTGCGAAATAGAAAAAAACTTAAGGTAATCTTGAATATATTATGGAAGAATATATTATATCATGGATTTTCTCAAATAAACTGTGTATACAACAATTGAATAATAATAATAATAATAATCTATTTTTAAGGTCACTCCAAATCAAATATCAAATTGGTGTATGAGACCCCCTTGTTTGTGGGATAATGGACCCCCTTCCTCCATCAATTTAATTGGTAAAGTTTAAAAAGATATACATAACCTACTCCTTTAGATTTGAACTTGTGACCTTAATGAATCTTGTAAATAAGCAGATTCAAAAACCATGAACATGAAAGAGAGAATATATTTCTGTTGAAATGAAGATGCTATGAGAGGAGAACCAAGGTGGGGTGAGTTAAGAGCAGGGAGCGTTGGAATGTAACTGTTACTCCACATTTGTGTTAGAGGACAATGCATACTTTATGGCAAAGTGGACAAGTGGCAGGGTGAAGGGACTTCCACGCATGGAGCATTCGAGTCCAAAACTACAACCCAGATTGGGTGTACATTGTAGCGCCCATAACCAGAGCTGCTGCTTAACTGAGTGCAGTTCGTATGAAAGGCAAACGATCCGTCCGTTCCGAGATGAATATCCAAACAACACTTGTAAATCCAATGATCTAGTGATATGAGACGTTATTGTGTTCGCATCAATAAGTCATGCGTTGCTTGTAAATTATGTGTTTATCTTTATGAGATATGAATAAAAAGTTCTAATAACAATTTAATTGGTGATGTCTAGCTGTTTTATGAAATGGCTTTTTTACAGGGAATTTGACTATAGAAATGGATTCAGCGTGTTGAAAAAACAAACATTGGGATTATACAGATTATACAGAAATAATCGCTCAAATCTACTAATCTAACAATTTCTGACTAAATTCCAGATAAATGTCGCCAAAAAAAACAACCATTTCATAGAACATTTAACCTAAACCTAAGGTTAATCTATAAAGTTGGAAAAGTATTAATCGTTCTTGGCACTTTGTAATGAGTTTCATATAACTATTATTGCAAGTTGCATGATTAGAATAGTATTTAATATTTGAAATGTTAGAATAGTATTTAATATTTGAAATGTTGAATATATTGTTTTATCTAAACACTTTAAATATAAGTAGTTTTATGTTTTTGTCATTTTTAAGTATATTTTTGGGATATATTTAATTTGAATCAAGTTAATATATTGTTTTATCTAAAACACTTTAAATATAAGTAGTTTTATGTTTTTGTCTTTTTTGTATGTTTTATCTAAATCAAGTTGAATTCATTTCTACATTAAAAAAATATAATTTAAATAACAAAAAACTGTGATTTTATATGGATTTATATAGTCAAATTCCTATTTAAAAAACAAGAAAAAATATATTTAAAAAATATATACTCGTGATATCTATTCACGAGTATGAACTCACAGTCCGTACAAAGTAACCAAATTAATTAGACTCGAGATTCCAAACCAATACTAGCGCCCTGAAGCATTCAGTCTGCATGGAAAAATTTGGGATATTCTGGCTGCTTTGTTGGAACTATCGATATAGATAGTAGGATAGTGAGGATGAGTGGGGATTAGTTTCCCTTTGATTATTGTTTCAAATTCAGTAGGTATCTTTATGACGCTTCGACTCTTTTAAGAATATATATATATATATATATTTTGCATCATCGCATTTTTTATTATTGTTTCAAATTCAGTAGGTATCTTTATGACGCTTCGACTCTTTTAAGAATATATATATATATATATTTTGCATCATCGCATAAAAGCTCTGCCACTTTATGTTGTAGCGAGGTACTTTGTGCAGTTCGGCATTTAGAATTATATCCACGTGGATTTGTGAAGGTCTTGAATACCTCGGACTGTGTCTTGCGTCAGCGTTGGATGCTACGCCAGCTATTCCATAGCAAAACTTCTAGGAAAGCCGGACAATCTTGTAAATTTGTCCTATATAATTTGCCTCTGCCTCTTTTCCTTGGAAAGAAAAAAATTTCGAAAGAGCGGTAGCGAGATTGAAATAAGCCTTCAGCTTGTTCTCAACAAATAAAAACAAGGGAACTTGTACTTTTGATTCGATTGACCCACTGCAACTTCATGGATTCTGAGAATAGTACGCCAGTTCAATCTGCAAGCTCAACTCCAGGGGCTCCTCTGTTCGCCTCCATGTACAGGAATACTGTCTCGCATGAGAGCCCGTCGAAACTTGATGGGTGCATCTGTTTTACTGTCAAAATTGATCGGTGCAAATGTTTTCCTCCGGAGGTTTGGAGGAAGGCCGGACCTTTTTTCCAACGCCCTTCTGTAATTCCACTCTGTAGAAAGGTACATTGATGACATTTTTCCTTTGAAAGCTCATAAAGAAATGATTCTGAATGCCGTATATCTGTGTGTGGCTGTATTCACGCTGTAGATTCATCAGAGTGTAAGATTATCCATTTTGCAAGTATGTGCAATAGGAGCTCAAACTTCTCTCCACTGGTTGGAAATTCGCAAGTTTAAAATAGGTGATAGTATTTGGGTTGGTTTAGTTTAAATTAGATAGAAATTTTGAAAGCAGCTTTTTAAATTGGTATATGAGATCTTTTTCTTCAGAGATTTGATTGGTAAAATCTACAGGTGTATACATACTTCATCTCTTTTAGATTTGAATTTGTAAAATTTGAATTTAAAATGTTTTTAGGAGAAAATATATATTTTTAACTATATATATAATTTCTTCATTTTTATTAATAATAGTCACAGCAGTTATGAGTTTTTGAGCCATCATCAATAAGCATATGTAAATAATACAACAGATATTAGATAAGTATCCAATACTGAAACAATATATGTTTTTAGTCTGGTTTTCAATCAATACTTTGAATCCTAGAAATTTATTAGATTAGGGTCAAATTCTTCCACTCCTTTTTTTAATTTTTTATTTTTTTTAAATTCAAACATTTAGGGGTCAAACTTTCTCCATTATAATATTATTAGATTTCTAAATCCCTTCTCTAACTAGGTATAGCTGAATTTGAAGGGTTCTAATGGCTTTATGTCATCCTTTTCAATTTGTAACAATATAAGAAGATGATTTGAGCTTCCTTACTCTCCAATACTGAAACAATATATGTTTGATAAGACTATCTCTTTTATATATATATATATATATAATTTAATAAATGTTCATAGAAATTAACCATCATCAATAAGCATGAATACAACATCTTACTCTCCAATACTGAAACAATATATGTTTGATAAGACCATCTCTTTTATATATATATATATATATATATATATATATATATATATATATATATAATTTAATAAATGTTCATAGGAATTCACCATCATCAATAAGCATGAATACAACATATATTAAATAAGTATCCAATAATACAACAATATGTGTTTGATAAGATCCTCTCATATATATATATATATATATATATTCCTTTTTATTATCAATTTAATAAATGTTCATATAATTTAATAAATGTTCACATGAGTTCACCATCATCAATAAGCATCTAAATAATACAGCATATATTATATAAGCATCTAATAATACAACAATGTATGTTTGATAAGACCGTCTCTCATATATATATATATATATATATATATATATATATATATATATATATATATATATATATATATATATATATATATATTCTTTTTTATTTTCAATTTAATAAATGTTCATAGGAATTCGGGGTAGCATGTAAATAATACAGCATATGTTAGATAAGTATCCAATGAGATAATACATAAATGTTCACATGAGTTCACCATCATCAATAAGCATCTAAATAATACAGCATATATTATATAAGCATCTAATAATACAACAATATATGTTTGATAAGACCGTCTCTCATTCATATATATATATATATATATATCAATTTAATAAATGTTCATAGGAGTTCGGGGTAGCATGTAAATAATACAGCATATGTTAGATAAGTATCCAATAATGCATTTCAAATGAGATAATACATAACTCATTGTATTTATATAATGTATTTTATTTTATTTTTTATATAGAAAATTTATGATGTTTAATTAATATTAATAAATTAATTATATTTAAATAAGTTTATGATGATAATGATGATTAATGTTTATTGAGATTAGAATTGGTTTATCAATTTTAAGAAAGGTAAGAGATTACTTAAATTTCTTTATATTTTTATTTATGTGTTTAAAGACATTGAGAGAAGTGTTCTAAGATCACCATAGTTTTATTGATTTGAGAGGTTAGAAATGTCAATATTGTAATAGACATTTTGAAATTGCAATCTAATTTGGGTATAAGTGGAGCACTCTAGGAGAAAATGTTTTTCATCTTCAACCCTCTTAGTCTCACAAAGATGACATATTCTTGTGTCCCACAATGTTTTGGGAATTGTCCAACCCCAAGTTTCACTATGTAGCTAATGGGAGTTGCTTAGTATTTTAGCAAAGTTGATTTTCTTCTTTAGGAGTAAGAGATATTTTTTATCTTCTAGATTAGGGCTTACCACCTCCTTGTAGTATCTTAGCTTCCTTTTATCTTTTAATTATTTATTACACGGTAGCTTCTCTTTAAATTTAGAAGTAACAATTTTTTGAATATTATCGATATTATGTTGAATGACATCTTCTTGTATTCCCCAATGATTTAGCAAAGACTTGGCATCTCTTCCGCCCTTGCTTGAGTACCTGGTGGTTTTGGTTGGAGTTTGAAGCAATTTTGGGGTGGTTTTGACGAGTTTGAAGCAATTTTGGGGAGCCTCTTGTCATCCATGTTGTTGATCTTGTTCTTGTACATTAAGTACATAATCATGGTTATGCATTCAATGGGGGAAAGGATGGATTCTATGAGGAGGATAGGATAGGGTGTATTTCCTTTAATTTTGAGATTACAAGTTATAAAATTATTTTGCATCTACTCTATCTTGTTTCTCCAGGATTCTCTATAGATGTGGCATCCCCAAACTTCACATCTCCACAAGATAACAAGAGTGGGAAGAGTATATCAAAGATGATTTTTTTCTTGTCCCAGAGCCAAAGGTGTGTTGATGTACACTTGTTTTCAAGTCCATAATAAGGTTTCCACCCTCCACTTATCATTTTATCAACACTATAGTTCCAATTGAGCATGTGATGAATAACTATTCCAAGAAATTTGTATTAAAGCACTTCCTCCAAGCTATTGTTGTCATAAAAAAAGTGTCATAGGAGATCTTTTTGGATTTGATTATCATAAACTTTGTTTCGTCAATATTCATAGTCATATTTGAATGTTTTTTTTTTGTTTACTAGGGTATCTATGACATGTGGAACTATCCTATGGATAAGAAATCGAGACTAGCCTGTGGCTGAGAAACGACCATCGAAGGGCATCTAAGCCCTCAAAATCCCCCAGGAAACCAATCCTTATCATGGCTATATTTTTGGGTGTATACTCCCAATAGTGGTGGTTTTCAAACCTAGGTATCCAGGAATAACAAGGCCAATCTAAACTAATCACTCTATCATAATTTAACTTGAATATGAAAGAAGAAATTATACAATCAAAATTGGAAAAAAAAATTGTATAATATAATCTATTTTTAAGAAGTGTGTAATATAATTTCATTTATAAAATGATTTTTTTTTAATTGTAATATTAAAAAGTATAACGTAACTTAGACTTATATATACTCAAAAGTATATAATGTGATCTCATTTATTCAAAAATAGTTTTTTCTTCTTAGAAAATTTCTAGAAAGAACTATGTGTCAGGTTTTGAAACGTCCGACGTTTTGAGTGGACACTCCACCCATCATCAGGGACATAAAAATTTCTTAAGGTGGAAAAGAGTATGTTGAGGTTTGTCTTTATAAGTTAAGCGAGGAAGGTGGTTGTTGTCTCTCTTCCACCTTCTTCACATTTAATAGGGTTCGCTATGAACAAATCGAACGCACAGTCATGGGGCCATCCTTGTTTCAAATCCTTATCCCTTAGTACCTTTCATCTCAAACCGAAATGTTGGTTTAGATTTGTAGACGACACGTTTGTCATATGGCCTCATGGGGAGAAAAACTTGATCTATTTTTTCAACCATCTCAATAGCTTATCCCCTCACATAAAATTCACCATGGAGATCCAAAAAGGCAACTCCCTCCCCTTCTTAGATGTTCTCATTTCTCACCTTTCTGATGGCTCCCTTTCCCACCAAGTGTATAGGAAGAATACTCACACCGAAAGGTACCTCAATGTCAATTCCCACCATCATCTTGCTCAAAAACCCATCGTCCTAAAAGCCTTAGCCACTCGTGCCCTCTGTATTTCTACCCCTCAATTTCTTGCTAAAGAGAAGGCCCACCTAACCAACACTCTTTTATCCAATGGCTACTCTCTCACTCAAATTAATCAAGCTTTTTGCTCTACCAGCAACCCTAACCCTAAACACAAAATCACTTCCTTAGCCCTACCTCATGCTCTCATTTCTCTTCCCTATATCCAAGGTACCACCGATCACATCTCGAAACTTTTAGGTAAAAAGAATATTAAAACCGTATTCAAACCCTTCAAAACCCTTAAACAACTTTTCAGGTCTTCTAAATATAAAATCGACCCCATGCTTGGCCTAGGTGTTTACCAAATTCCTTGCTCTTACGGGAAATCTTACGTACGCCAAACTAGCAGAACCTTCAAATCCTGAATAAAAGAACATATAGCAAACACCACCTACAACCAGGTTTCCAAATCATCTATTGCAGAACACTCTTTTAACTCCAAACACCTCATATTTTCTTTGACCAAACCAAAATTTTAGCCTCTACCCTGCATTATTCCTCTTGATTCATTTGTGAAGCCCCCATAGAAATCGAGAAACACCCTAACAACTTCAATCGCGAAGACGGCTATAAGTTGAGTCATTCTTGGAAACCTACTATTCACCACCTTGACCATTCTTCTTTATCCCTCTAAATCATTTCTGATATTTCGATTACCTTATTATTTTTCGATTTTGATATTACCTTATTCTTCCTTTTCTAACCCTAACCTCTTTGTAATTCCTTAATTTTTCTCCTACCTTAACGTCTTCTTCAACCCTTTATTCTTCATTTTCTAACATTTTTCCTTTCATTTTTATTTTTTCATCAACTTCCTTTTCTAACCATAACCTTTTTTTAATTCTTTAATATGTCTCCTACCTCTCATTATCCCACGTTAATGTCTTTCTCAATCCTTTTTTATTATCCTTATTATTTGATCTTAATGTATTATTAACTATTTCTCCTAAGATCACTATTATTAGTAGTAGTAGTATTAGTATTATATTGTTTACCTAACATTATTATTATCATCACTATTATTATTATTATTTACTTAACATTGAGTGAGCCTAATGGTTAAGAACATTGGTTTCCTCTTAAGAAGTCACATGTTCAAATCCAAAAAAAGTAGATTATGTATACCTTTACTATCTTCTTGATTTTGTTCATTTATTTTAATCTAATTCTTGAATATTTTTTCCTACTTTTAATTATAAATATGAAGTTTAAAACCTAATACACAAAAATTTCTAAACATTATGAAGAAAAGTCATTTTTTTAAATTGTATTACTATAATAAATATATAATGTAAACTCTCTCAATTTTGTTCATTTATTTTAATCTAATTCTTGAATATTTTTTCCTATTTTAATTATAAATATGAAGTTTAAAACCTAATACACAAAAATTTCTAAACATTATGACGAAAAGTCATTTTTTTTTAATTGTATTACTATAATAAATATATAATGTAAACTCTCTCAGTGTACTAAAAAAATTACAAGATTTTTCTAAAGCAAAACATTACAAATTTTCTTATTTCTTAAATTATTTGATTTCATTTTACAAAAATCCTATTAGTTATGGAAATGAACCGGTAGTTTTTTAAATTATTTGATTTCATTTTACACTATTGGTTATGGAAATTAACTCGCAGAATAGAGGGCTGGTCATAAATGCAAAGATTGGTTAGGGAAGTGAACCCGTGAATGGACATAAATTAATGGACAGCTAGTCATAAAAATAGATTTTGTTTTGAGTGTAATATTATAAAATTAACTCTTCTACATAAATTTAAAATATTTATATTTATATTTATTTGATATTTAATAAAAATTAAAATAAATTTATAATTATTTTTAAAATATTTATATTTTTACTAAATTTATTAGATATTTGATAAAATTAAAATAAATTTATATTAGTTTGTAACAATTTTTAATAGAACGAGCTTAGATTCATCTTAATCTTGGATCTATCAAGTATCTAGAAAAATACTTGAGAAAAGGTTAAAGGTTTACACATTTAGAGATTCTATCTCTATAGAGTTTTGATAAATAAAAGGTTAAGATGAATCTATGAGTGTTTTGATTGTTTGATCAATTGATTAATTGAGTCTATTTGTTGTTTATATATATATGTGTGTGTGTGTTTTACTATTTTATTATTAATTTAATATTAATTTATTATTTGTGGATTTTTTACTATTATTTTAATGTTTTATGTTACATGGACATCTCTCTCATACTAAGCTGTAGAGAATCTTTAGACCCAATAAAAACTAATGTAGATTTATATTAAAGAGTTAAAATGCTAGAAAACCTATTGTTATTTCAATTAAAAGAGATATTGATGATGAGATTGTTTATGTAAGAAATGGCTATGATGAGTCCTATGTCATTCTCCAAAAAACTGAAACAAAATTGACAAAATGAAAATAGACATGCTAGATTATGAATGAGAAGGTTCAGCGTCATGGTGCACTTGAGGAGTAGGCACAGTGATTGTTTCCATATTCATATCAGCAAGTTGCTTGCCCAAGAAGTTGAGCTTGGTATCCAAAAACGTCACCTGTGCTTGAATTTCATCCAGTGGAAGGGTGACCTCTTCCTTTTCCTCCTTCCTACCCCAGGATCAACTTTTCCTCACATTTTAGTACGCATCCGAACAGCGTCAGAACAGGCGTATTGGTTACTTAAGTACGAAATTGGATCCTTAAGCAGCGGAACTAACTACTACCCCCACCATATCGGAAAAAGAAGTTATCCGACTCACTCCTTCCTATCCCAGGATCAACTTCATGTGCCAATAGAATTCAATGGTTCGGAAGTATTGAGACTCTTTCACCCGAACCCCCTAGTATCCAGGATCCACGAGGTGACTTTCTGCTCGAATTTCATCCTCCGTCACAAAACCTCGAAGAACTCGAACGTCGACATCCACCAGGTCGATATCAGCTTGGATGTTTGGAGGGGTGTGCTCTCAGTATTCCTATGGAGCATGGTCAATTGTGGCGAGTAGTCGGGAACCAGTCTGTCTACCTCGTCCATGTCTATGCCTTCCATTGCGTGCCATTGTGGAGGCTGCAAGAAGGGAGTTGACGGGATTAAGGGTTGCGGAAACGAGAGCAGAGGTCAAAGAAATGCAGGGCAGGGTGTGGGGGAAGTTGCAGAGAGCTTGTAAGGTGCAAAGAGAATTCCACAAAGAGCCTGGAATGTAGCAAGGGTAGCGGGGTAAAATACACAGCGTCTTCTGAGAGATAATAATCACCAGGAAAGAATCAGTCGAGATATGGAAACTCCTAGAAGTGATGGCCAGAGCCATAATGTCTGGAGAATACATGTGAGCTGCAATGCAAGAGTGTGATAAGGGGACTGCTTGAAGATCATACAAAGAAGGGTGTGGCTGAAGGAGTTATGCGGAGGCCGGGGCATAATGTGGGGGCACGTGCTCGCGGTGGTTGGTGGAGGCGACACTTATGGTCTAAGCCTGGGGGACCGAGGCTATTGTAACAGTTTTTATACATAATTTGCATTAGTGTTAATTGCATTGCCTTATTACAATAGTTATATAAAATATTTTTAGGTAAAAATATTATTATAATTTATTTATTTTTAAATTAAAAGAAATGTACATTTATTCATTATAATTTAAATAAATTAATATGTCAAATCTGGTTATTCTGGGTATTGTAATTGGTTTACTAAGGTATTGTTTAGTATAATTGATTTCTAAGGGTTTTGTTTGTAGGACTAGCATAGCTGCTAATTAGTGGTTGAGAACGCCTAAAGGTAGTGATTGAGAATGCTTGTTTCCAATACATTGAGAATGTGTGTCCCCAATATAAAATGTTTGTGGTAATTCATCTGTGGTAATATGAAACGTTTGGCTGCATTAGGTTGATAAATGGAACGTGGCAATTACATATCCTTACAGTGATTTTTTAATGTAATTAGGTAAATGTTAAAAAGTAAACATGTTAACAGATGCCTTGATAAATGCAAGAAAGTTATGAACAATAAATCTGATCCATTGATTTTGGAGGAAGACTAAAAATATGCCAACATCTTCAATGTATAGCCATCAAATTAGGGTTTAAGCAAAAGAAAATCCCTAGATATTTAACTGTAAATCTGGTTGACAATTGTATCTCAAAAATAGAAAGACTTCATTAACCCTGGTCTTGTTCATGCATGAACAATTTAGGACTCCTGGAGTCGAGAAGTGGTCTTGTTCATGAATGAACAATTTAAGACTCCTGGAGTCGAGAAGTTAACTTTCCGCTCTTTTTGAATTGAATTGAAGGTTGCATCAGAATTCTTAGGAACATTCATTCTCATATTTGCGGCAGCTGCTACACCTATTGTGAACGAAAAGACTGGAGGCAAAGTAACCCTGGTGGGTCTCGCAGCATCTGCCGGTCTGGTTGTTACGATCGTTATATTCTCAACGGGCCACATATCGGGAGCGCACATTAATCCGGCTGTTACTATTGCCTTCGCTGCATTCCGCCATTTTCCGTGGACTCAGGTTTGTTCTTCACATTACTAGCCTTCAAATTTATCGAAAATCATGCAATAATATCCTCTTATATTTCTGTTTCAGAGCAACAATCTCAAAATCTGAATTGTCCTTAACCTAAATATTACAGCTTAGAGCGACCTAGTTTTCTGATATCTTTTTGACAATTGTCATGCACAGTTAGGTTTTCATGGTAAGGCCGGGTAGAACTAAAGAGAAATACTCAATATTACTTCCTCTCATTTTATATTGTTATTCACAGGTGCCAGTGTACATAGGAGCACAGGTGATGGGGTCTATCTGTGCAGCGTTTGCACTGAAGGGGATATTTCATCCATTCATGAACGGTGGAGTGACGGTTCCATCTGGCTCCTACTCTCAGGCATTCTGGTTGGAGCTCATCATCACATTCATTCTCATGTTCGTCGTCACAGCCGTCTCCACCGACAAGCGTGCAGTTAAAATTTTTCTTTAGAATGCCCATTTCTTTTAATACTTATTGTTTGTATGTCATGGATGGATGGTAGTTTAATGGTTAAAATTTAGATTTTCTTTTTAATAAGAAAGATATTGTTTTTATGTCATGAATTGTAGTTTAATGATAGAAATTTGGATTTTTTTTTTCTCATAAAGATAAAGATAAAAATATTGTTTGTACATATTGTTTGTATGTCATGGATTATAGTTTAATGGTTGAAATTTAGATTTACAATCTCCATGGATTATGGATTATAGTTTAATGGTTGAAATTTAGATTTACAAGGAGATTGTTTTTTTAAGAGATTATTTTTGTATGTATTAATTAGAGTAGTTGGTCAGTGTAAGGTTTAGTTCCATTTAGTTATTATTCAAATTTTGTCAGTATCTTTTGTAGTTTAATAATTGAAATTTCAATTTCTTTTTTCTCATAAAGATAAAGATATTGTTTGTATGTCATGGATTGTAGTTTAATGGTTGAAATTTATATTTACAGGTAGATTGTTTTTTAAGAGATTGTTTTAGTATGTATTAATTAGAGTAGTTGGTCAATGTAAGGTTTAGTTTCATTTAGTTATTCATTCAAATTTTGTAATATCTTTTGTAGTTTAATGGTTGAAATTTAGATTTCATTTTTCTCATAAAGATAAAGATATTGTTTGTATGTCATGGATTGTAAATTAATGATTGAAATTTAAATTTATAGAGAGATTTTTTTTTTAAGAGATTGTTTTAGTATGTATTTAATTGATTAGTGTAAGGTTTAGTTTCATTTAGTTATTCATTCAAATTTTGTTAGTATCTTTGTAACACCTCAATATTTTTAAAGATATATATATATATATATATATATATATATATAATTCAATTTAGTTTTCAATGTTTTGAGTGGACACTTCACTAGTTATCATAGATTAAATTATCTCTGATGATGGATGAAGTGTCCATTCTAAAAATTGAAAGTTTTAAAACTTTTTATACCGTGTATATCCATAAATCTCAAACAACAATATAACCAACTTAGAAATCCTACACATTCTAAAATATGTTTTCATTTTTAAAAAAATATCCTTAATATGATTATCTTTTATTGTAGGTGGGTAAATTGGCTGGAATAGTGGTTGGTGCTACAGTGATACTTAACAACTTTATTGCAGGGTAATAATGAAAGTATACTTATCATTTTATATATCAATTATGTATGTGATTTTATTGTTTTGAATTTAATTATTTATTTTTATTTATGGAATGAAAATATTATTTTAAATTATTTGTTATAAAATAAATAAATAAGTAGATAAATTTATTTTTTTTAAATATTGATTTTGATTAAGGAGAATATTATCTAAATCGCTGTTTGTAATTTATGAAATAAATTGTGTATGGTGTTTTTGAAAAATCCAAGGTAATAGAGACTCCACTCATCATCACTGACTGTTGAAGCAATAAATATGGATGGAGTGTTCTGTTTCAAAAACTTCATACACAATTTATTTTCAGAATTACAAACAATATTATGAAAACTGTAAAAATATATGCATACTTTAAACCTCTAAATTATTTATTATTTGTTATGAAATGAGTTAATAAATTAAATAATTTAATTTTTTTAAATGATAATTATAGATTGATTAATAAGTAAACAAAATCAAAAAAAAAATTGTAAAATTTTAAAAAATTGAAACCCATTCACCTTACTCTATTTCTTATGAAAATAAAATTAAATATTTTTTTTTGTCTGATCACCAGGCCCTACACTGGAGCTTCAATGAATCCAGTGCGAACCCTTGGCCCTGCACTTGCCTCCGGAAACTACAAGGCAATCTGGGTGTACATTCTAGCGCCCATAACAGGAGCATTACTCGGCGCTTTTGCTTACACTGCAATTGGTGCGAACGGCACCCCGGACGAGGAGAGATAACAGTAAGTTGGGACATCGCGGGATGAATATTAAGAAAAAAAATATAAAGCGGTCTGTCGATTTTAAACGTATGTACCATCAGTAACTTACGAGTATGTGTTTGGTGGCGAGATGTCATTAACATATGTATGTAAATGTATGAATGATGGCAAGATAAGAACAATAAATTTATAGAGTGTGCGAAAGGTAGTTTGAATTGCCGGAGAGCTTGCTCCGAACAATTAATATATATAGTGTGTCAAGGGTGGTTTCAATTGTGCGCGAGCTTGCCGCACTGGTGAATTTGATAGGTGTAATATTCTTGCTTATAATATTTTATTTCTCTTTCGATCTGTGTTTTCTTCCACTCACATATCGCACAGGAGCAGAAGTTAATGTTTGCCCAGTAATTACACCGAAAGGTGTACACCTATTTCGGTGTACACCTATTGACAATAGGCACAATTAATGATCTTTTAACCTTATTTAATCTTAAACCTTAATCTGATGGCTATGCATGGAAGATGTTGGCATATTCTTAGTCGTCCTCCAAAATCAATGGATTAGATTTATTGTTCATAATTTTCTTGCATTTATCAAGGCATCCGTTAACATGTTTACTTTTTAACATTTACCTAATCACATTAAAAAATTACTGTAAGGATATGTAATTGCCACGTTCCATTTATCAACCTAATGCAACCAAACATTCATATTACCACAGACAGATTACCACAAACGTTTTATATTGAAAGCATGCGTTCTCAGTATAGACAGATTACCACAAACGTTTTATATTGAAAGCATGCGTTCTCAGTATATTGGAAGCACGAGTTCTCAGCCGCTACCTTTCAGCGTTCTCAGCCACGAATTAGCTGCTGTGCTAGTAATAACAGACTGGAGAAGATGTATCTAGTTGACCTTGATCTGTTAATAATAGGGTTTCATCTCACACAGGGGCCCAAGTTAATGATTCCCGAAAACGCTGGGGAAGATGCATCTAGTTGACCTTGATCTGTTAAAAATAGGGTTTTTGTACTAATTAGTGTGAAGAAACGTCGGCCATGTGTAGTTTAATTTTTGCATTTTACACAGACGTATATTTTCAGGGAGCAATATAATTTTGTGGTATGTATGAGATTAATAAGAAAGTTTGGTTTTTTTATTAATTTTGAATTGTGATTTGATTTTTAAAATCTGCACCAATCCAGAATCTGGAAAATTTCCTAAAAATATTATTGCATTTTATAATAAATTTCAAGAATTTTTTTAAAATTTTCATTCCATTTTATAATAAATTTCAATATATACAATTATGCTTATTTTTAAAATTTGTATACTATTTTTATACCATTTTCTTCATCATCATATTATCTATAGCTATCATATTATCTATAGCTGGAAAGAATGTTTTATATTTTCTAGAGTTGTAAAGAATGTTTTTCATCTCGGATTAAAATATTTTTAATTGATAATGGGCACATTTAATAGGTATTTAGTTCTTAATACGTTTTCTATGGACGAGATTAAATATGCTTAGAATATTCTTA
This sequence comes from Picea engelmannii, assembly GCA_009831015.1. Lineage (NCBI taxonomy): Eukaryota > Viridiplantae > Streptophyta > Pinopsida > Pinales > Pinaceae > Picea > Picea engelmannii. Next base: position 58,918 of record ML796807.1, on the reverse strand, counting down.
GTCATCACAATAAATGAATGGCTCTGATTTCATCCATTAACTTCAGAGCTGTTATATGTTTACTTTATTCACTAACGTATTGCCATGTCTACTTGATTAAAAAATATTAATAAAATAAGGTGGCCAACATCACCAGTGGTCGCTCGAAAATTTAACAGCCAGCCGCCTTTCGGCTTAGCGGCTGTGCTAGTTATACTACATATAACAAAATCTCTTGTATTCATATATTAATAACAAAATTTCTTGTATTCATATATTAATTATTAATATGATATTTGAATTTTCTTTTTCTAGAAAAAAAGTTTGCATTTTATTTCATTTGATGGAGAAAAGAAATTTATATTATGTAGATACATACCCATTATGTATCAGTTCAAGAGAGAAAAAAAACTAAGCCAAAGAGTAATGTCTTTGCCAAAATACAAAATGAGGAAGCATCCTATGTTGTTATCACCATATAATGAACAACAAAAAACTGTCAATTTGTGCTATACAAAATCTGCTACAAATATCATCATGTCGCATCCTCTATAGGTCTCTATATAACCAGTCCCTGTTAATAGAACAAAATAGAAAAAAATTTGAGAAGAGATTGAAGCTTCTCAGGAAAAAGGAGAGCAGTTAAAAACAAGTAACATCCACCCCATGTGATCCAGTATCAATCATACCAAGACTGTGTCAAGTTGAAACAATATCATCCCTATGGCCCGGAAAATCCATAAAAGACCTATGCCTACAAGAAATTTCTGAACCATCCTTGTCTTCCCTGATCATCCATGTCCCAGCAACCATCTGCAAGCCTTCTTTAGAGTGACTATGTGTCTTGGTTGTGTTCCATATAAACATGACGGAAAGAGTATTTGTCAAAAGAGGATGAAATTCTGAAGACTTCCTCAAGCAAGCAACACAAAATGATGTTAGTGGCATTTCTGAGATTTTCGAATCCAAATTATAACCAGCAATGAATCACCAAATAACTTAAGAGAATGAACATTTTTTTCCAAAGCAAAAAGCAACAGCAGTTTGAGAGACATAAGTTCTACAAAGTTGTTCATGCCAGGGCCGAGCCCCATTTTGAGTCTGAAAAGGTAAGTGTTTGAAAGGAACAAAATTGCTCCTCCATCGCAATAGGTGTGATTTTCTTGTGAGGCTCCATCAAAAAAATCTCAGGCCTTGTTTGAATCAACTGAGACTTCATGAAGCAATCTTCCTCTCCTAACTCCCTTTTCTTGAGAGAAATGCTCTAGAATGCTCAGTCCTTGGTTGACCAGTAGATCTAGGAGGGAGGATTTGTTTTGAAAAATCATTGCATTCCTGGCCAGCCAGATCCCCCAGTTCAAAATTAAGGGTAGTTCCTTGATGTTTCTATTCAGAGGCTGGGAAAGCCAATCTTTCCAGGGTTCTTTCACATAATTCCCTTGCCATTGACACCTTTGTCCCAACACCCGCAAGCACTCTTCCCAAATATGTATTGCAAAAGGGCACAGAAGGAAGAGATGCACTCTAGTCTCCTCATCTCCTTTGCATAAAGGGCACCAACATGGCTCTTCTATCATCTGGTTTTTTATTCTATCTCAGGTGGGGATCTTATTCTTAATTAGACACCACATGAAAATGTGAGTTTTTAAGGGACATTTTATCTTCCATAAGCCCTTCCACCACCAAACAGGCCCCTGGTTATGAAGATCTATCATTAGTTAGGTATACCTGAGTTTCAGCGTGTATTCCCCAAAAGGGGAGTTCTGCCAGACCAATTCATCCTCCTTTTAAGTGATGCAGATGTGGGCATGTTTGAGGCTTCTTGTGTAGTTTTCCCATGTACTTTTGTAAATTGGTCATCCAACCCAACCTGGTTGCCATTTTTCCACTGTTGAGCCCAAATAGATTAGTGCACCTGATCAAAGATTTGGTTTAAGAAGAACCTCTCATTTTCATTTAGATGTTGCACCAAATCATTAGGGAGAATATGGCTATTTCCACTACCAGGCCACAGGTTTGCCCCTATTCTGACTTTTGATCATTTCCTTATTCGCCATACTAATCCTTCCTCAATTACAGAAAAAGAGTGGATAAGTGTTTTCCAAATTATTGTGCAATTTGAAATTTTTTTCAAAGGGCTTTGAATCCATTCCTCTATAGATTCTGAAAAGATATATTTCTGGTACACCACCTAAGTCCGTAAATTTTCGAAAATGATCAATCTCCAGCTTGAGTTAGCTGCTAGGGCCTTGGCGAAAAGAAAAATGTTTTTGAGCCCCCATCCTCCAAGTGTTTTTGGAACAGCCACTTGTTAGAAAATAGGACCACGGAACAATAAAATAAAACAAATGCAGAAACAAAACACAGAAGACACACAATACAAGAGAGACACAGATTTACGTGGTTCACCCAGTGTGGGCTACGTCCACCAGAGAAATTGTCAGATCCTTCCTTTATTATTATCCAGCAAATGAAGGGATACAACCTACAGCAAAACCCGCTGTAACTTCTTCTTCTTTCTCTCACAGTCTCCTCTCTCAGAATACAATATTCACCATCATTCATAGCCGTAATACAGTTCCCTCATAAAAGAGGGTTGCCTTCTAGGGAAAAAAACCCTAACATAATCTCTACCGTTAGATCTGTGACCTTATAATGAACGGTCCAGATTTACAATGAAATTACAATATACTTTTGTAAGGCAATTTTTGCTTCGGGGGCTTCGCCTCTGAACCCCCATTGGGGACCCGCTTGCCCCCGGACCCCGCAGAGGGGGTACCCCCCCTCTGCACTCCCCCGCGTGGAAGAGTGTACATACTTCTGGGGTGTAAATACTTCATGGGGTATAAACACGGTTGAAAGCAAGGACCTCTGAATCAGGAAGATAATCA